>PVJS01001029.1:0-29168 GCA_004027185.1 Glis glis | reverse complement strand
ATACTATGAAGGAACTACTATTATTGCCCCCATTCTACTGATCAGGACATTGAGGCTGGCTGTTGTGGGCTGAGGACAGTATTGCTCCCATTCATATAATATAAATCGAACAAAATAGAAAATACTAGTAAAGTATCCACAAAGCATAAAATCTTGAATCAGAAAACATGGATTCTCATCCGGACTCTGCTTTCTCTTAGGTAAGGGGTCTTCAGCAAATTACTTCACTTTTCATAGTCTCAATTTCCTTATCTGTCGAGTGAGGACAGGGATAATGCACATTTGCCATTCTTGTTCTAAACATCAAATCAAATTAATGATGGGGAGATAATCTGCAAACCATGACATTCCTACACAAAAGTGAGTTGGTTGCTGTTCTTGCCCATGGAATGGAAACAGGAAGGTGAGAGTTTCAGCCCTGCCCTTGAAGGGGCTTTCATGATACAGGCCTGATATAGGACTTTGAAGTTAGATAGTATCTTATCCCATTGGCCTAATCTCTCCTCTATTGACTTTTATATCTATAATACTTTTTTTTTCTAACAAATTTTCTGTTTTGCCAGGCAGCCCCAGTGTTCCTCCAGCACCCAAATTACCTCCATTTTGAATTTTATACTTTGCACTTGCTGGGGCCACTGTGCAACTCCTTTTAATGCATTCTTTTGGTTCGATTACATTGAAACTATGTCAGTGGAAGTACAATATTTTTCTCTTACAGGACTGTGTAATCAAAATATTTTGGACCCAGCCTCCTGTTTTGTATCTCCATGTTATTTCATAAATAAACATTTGGTTTTTATGGAAAACTATTGGTATATAACAGAACATGGAATAATACATTGCACATGGTATAATTACTTCTCCTCACCTTAAAACGCTTCCATTAATAAGGACATATTTTGCATATTCCACGCATCTTCTTATCCAGAGATGCTGGTATTTTTAACAATCCAGTCTTTCATCTACAGAAAGCTAGCTTCTCCTATTACTTAATTTACACATGGAAATGAATCCCAGGTTTCAGCAAAATATGAATCTATGGTTCACACTTGTCAGCATCACAAAACTATCACATACTTTGGCAAGACTTGTGGTCTCTGATCTGAAGAGACATTTGAATGGAGCACTGGGAGAAATGAAGGATGGAATTTGGAATGAATGGTTAAAAACACATTAAACAAATTTCCACAGTACTGGTAGCTTCTTCGGATCACAAGGCCCTTTATTTTTATGCCAATATACAATGCTTTCCAAAGTCTTTTCACCTTGAAAAGGCTATTTTCCTCAATACTGAGTTGGTCTCAAGGGTGAATGGTTATGTTGCAAATCTGACCTGACTTGTTTCTTGGAAGTGTTTTCATATGCAAAGTTGAAGACTAATAAGAAGACTGGATCTTAGGAATCTTTTCACCCCCAAATTGACATTTGATTTTTATTGGGCCACCCTTCAGAGCCCATTGATATTTCTAGGACATTACAGATCTATATTTGGCGTTCCTGTTCATTCTGGTTTTGAGGTCAGACTTGATTCTAAGATCTGAAAGATTTAAGTGACCTTCAGGAGGTGTATTTTACTCTTGTTGAGAGAGCGTCATTTCGAAGACAGATTCAGAGATCTTGATCTATCTCCCTTTCATATTATCCATAAATGAATAAAATTTCTTCTATGAAGAAAAAGTACTCCCTTGGTCTAAAAATATAACTCAAGAGTTAGTATCAAGTCAGATGTGATGGCACACACCTGTAATCCCAGCTGAGAAAGGAGGATCATAGGTTTGAGGATAGCCTCAACAATTTAGCAAGCCTCAACAATTTAGGTCTCAGCAACTTAGTGAGACCCTGTTTCAAAATAAACAATAAAATTGGACTGAGGGTGTAGCTTGGAGGAAGAATGCCTCTGGGTTCAGTCCCCACTACCATACACACACACACACACACACACACACACACACACACACACAAAAGGGTTGGGGGTGTAGTTCAGAGGTAGAATATCCCTGGGTTCAATCACTAGTACCACAAAACAACAACAAAAGAGTATCATGGGTCAAGGTATTTTAAAGATTGATTCAATAAATTATAGTTATATTCCATTTTATGCATTACTAACAAGAAGCAAATACTTAGAGCAAGTCAGTTGTTATCACATATCCTTTTTGTACTAGAAGACAGATATTACTGCACATGTGTTTTAGAATATACAATACTAAATGTTCTATAAGACAACACAAATAACAGGGCTCAAAAGGGAAAAAAGGGAACACAACTTTTTTTTTCCTAAGAGGAAAGCTAAAATAATATAGAAAAATGTAATGTATGACCTCTAAGGAAACATGTTACAAATAGCTTGACAGATCTCTTCCTTAGACTCTTTCGAATTGAATTTTATAAATGAGGTGAAAAAAATATTGCATGTCTCTCTTCATGTACTGCATAGATATCTATGAAGAGTTAACAGCAAACCTGATGGCCATTTGTTCAACAAATACAGAGTATAGAGATTGTTGGGAACTGAGTGGTCTCTGCATGGAGAGTCAGAACCGGATAGAACAGTGAGTAAACAGGCGGCCTTGCAATCAGGCCTAAATTTATGAGTTATATGGATTTGAACAAATCACCTCTGACTTTACTGTGCTTGCTACTCTTCCCAAGTAAAATATACTGTTTTTCAGATTATACCTTAAGTGTTTAGTAATACTAGTAAAATAGTAGTGTCTCAGTAACTGCTAACTAGTATGATTATTTATGTTAAAATATTAAGGGTTGGAAGAGACGCATATGCTAACAACTGCCTTTGATATAGAAAGAGTGAAAAAAGGGCTAGAATATGGCAATGTGATATGGAGTCAGCAAGGAAGGAGTGGTTCATTCTGAGCAGGTCCTCAGGGAAGGATGGACAGTGACATGCCCTCCAAGTGGGCAGCAGAAGAGGAAGCTGAGACCCATGAAGTGATCTAAAGCCTGGAGAATAGGCTCGGTCAATAGGACAGGGCAACCCAGGGTACATAATGGCTTTGCCGCCATTAGTGGTATCAGCACAGACAAGTAGACTGAACTGTGTTGGCCTCTGTTTCTTATTCTGTGAAATGGGAGAGTAAGATGGTTTCCTATAAAGATCATTGGGAGGTAAAAGCAATAACACATGAAACACACTTAGAACACGAATCCTTCAGTTAATAAGAAAGACTATTTGATGTTGAATATAGGCTAAATTATCCCTAATTATAATTATGGCTCAAAAATCAGGAGCTGTATATATTTACATTTAATCATGGAATGAACGGCATGTGGGAAAGGACATAAAAGGTAGAGTCTAGAAAAATAACCCAGAAATAGAAATAGTAAATGTAAGTAAGGCAAGGGCAATTTAAAATAGTTAAGAGCTCAAAAAAAATTCCGATAAAAAGAGATAAAAACAAAATGTGTTTTGTTTTGTTTTGAGTGTGTATGTGTGGTACTGGGGGTTGAGTCCAGTAGCACTCTACCACTGAGTTACATCCCCAGCCCTTTTTATTTTGAGGCAAGGCCTGACTAAGTTGCCAAGGCTGACCTCAAACTTATGATCCTCCTACCTTAGCCTCCTGAGTCTCTGGGATTATAGGCATGTACCAATGTACCTGGCTTAAAAATACAGTCTTTCATGTTTAAAAAAATGTAGTCTAGCCTTCAAACTATTGTATTTATTTCTGTAAAAATTAATAAAATACTGTATGGAATTCAACTAACTTGAACAACAGCTATTGAGCACCTGCTACTGTGGTGTAAGAGCTGGGCACGAATATGCATCAGCTATAGCCCATCTGCTCTGTGACCTCAAGGCAGATATGACCTGCACACATATATAGCTGAATAGGCTAGGTGTGAACCTATTTTAGGAGAATTCAGAAAGCAGAGCATTTGATTCTTCTGGTGGGCAGCAGAATAGATAATGAGCTTAAAGGGCTTCTAGGATTACAACTCAAATATCTACAAGTTGAAGCAGTCTCACAAATGGATGAATTGAGATGTGGGTAAAAACAATAGGGAGTGTGGAGGGTTTGTAAAACTGGAAAGTAGATTCATGCCTAAATTAATTCACGCTCAGAGTTCAAAGGGAATTACCATGTATATCAACAAAACCAGCAGAAGCCAGTTCTTTCCTTTGCAACGTGCATAGGAAGTGCTATTTCAGATGGATTATGAAACAGGATTTAACAGAGAAGGGGAATGGTTAAAATTCCAGGCCAGATAATATTGTTTGTTAAGAGCCAGGGAGGAAGGTACTTGGAATTTGTAGCTTAGGTGACCGAAGAGTGAACCATGTGTGAAAGGCAAGATCAGTCTAGGTTATATGGGGCCATGAATGCGATAATAAGAAGTTCCGACTTTATCTTGAAGGCACCGAGAACCGCAGAATTAAGTTCCAACGTCCTAAACAGTTCAATGGTTTTTTAAGTTTTTATGAAAACAGATTTATTGTTATAAATCTCTCTAATTCACAGCATTAGTGTTCTGTTACTGAGAAAAATCTGATGGAATTACTAAGATTCTTCTAGTAAGAAGAATCTTTACTAAGATATCAAAATTTTAAAAATTAAAGAATTTTACTAGCAATCTTTACTAAGATATCAAAATTTTAAAAATCCATTCAATTATTTATTTGGATATTTATAAGTATCTGGTTATTTAATAGGATGGATGGCTGAGGTCAAACAGATATTCAAGTTAATGCTGTATTTTCTTCCCTAGAGTTTTAAATATACACCTGGCTCTTAAATCCCACTCAATAATGAATATATTAGTAATTTAATATTATTGTATACTTCTACATACTACGCATTGACCCAAGTGCTTTACGTGTGTCATTACATTTGATGTTCATAAAAAATTTACTACTATGAATAGTGTTACCCCATTTTATAAGTGAATAAATATAAGTTGATAGAGATTAAGTAATTTCCCCCGATGGCACAAAGCCAGTAAACTAACTGAGCCTAGCCCGCGTTTAAACCTTTCAAGGTTGAGACTGCAAGCTCGGTATGAATTGATTGATAGCTACAGCTGATCCTTCCTATTTCACCTGTTGAACCAGACATTCATTCTCTCTCTCTCTCTCTCTCTCTCTCTCTCTCTGGTACTGGAGATTGAACTCAGGGACATTGTACCTCTGAGTTACACACCTAGTTCTATTTTTTATTTTTTATTTTGAAACAGGGACTCACTAAGTTGCAGAGGCTCTCGCTAAATTGCTGAGGCTGGCTGTAAACCTGGGATTTTCCTGTCTCAGCCTCCCAAGTAGTGGGATTACAGGCATGTGACACCATGCCTGGCCACATTCTCTTTTATAAATATTGGATACTTTATTCTTCTCCTTGGCCTTCCGAGGTCTTATCTGTGCTTGTCTAACCCTGTAACATTTTCATTATTGATTGGTAGAATTTCTATTTATTTAATGGCTCTATTTAATCATAGCACATTTATTCCTAGATAGAGTCACTGGAAGAACATGAACTTTCTTTTTCTGCCCCAACCTCCCCTTCCCCAATTATGGCTTCTACCAGACTTCTTTTGAATCTTCCTCCATTCTCACTGGATTTGTTTGGTGGAAGGCTTGGATTTACTCTGAGTTTGCCACCACCTCTTTCGCAGAGAGAAAAAAAAAATCTGAGTATAATGTAAGAGAAATCAAAACATGAAGTGTAGTATTTACATTCCAGAGGATTTATGTGATTATCTGTAACATGATCATGGTAGCTGTGATCAATATTCCTTTGTGACTTGCTATTATGGTGTTTTGCAGTTTCCTACTGCTCTGAAATGGTTTCTAAAATATCATCTCTGGAACACCACATGATTAATTGCTACTTAGAATGACTTCACTACTCTATCAGAAAAATAATGCTCGTTAGTTTTAACATAAACTTTGCATCCAAGCCTAGGATTCATTATGGTTTGGTTGTTGACTATGTTGACATGACATCTCCTAAGTAGAATCTAACATTTCTGAGCAGACATATCAAATCACCTGTAGGTTAACACAGATTATTTCACACAGCCCAGTTTATGCTGTGTCTTTCCCTTATTGTTGTGAAGTTGCTAGCAAATTTCTGCCATCAATACACCTGCTCTTTTATTGTTTGTTTCAATACACAGCTTCTCCAGAGCCTCAGGCATGGCACTTCCAAATGTCAGCAGCTATTAGCTCTGCACATTCATC
Source organism: Glis glis (assembly GCA_004027185.1). Taxonomy (NCBI): domain Eukaryota; kingdom Metazoa; phylum Chordata; class Mammalia; order Rodentia; family Gliridae; genus Glis; species Glis glis. The sequence goes on along the minus strand of PVJS01001029.1, from coordinate 22,972 downwards.
TTTGTTTCCTTATTTCTCTTGAACAGCCTGTATCTCTCAGAGGTGAGTTCAGGTGGCTTAACATAACATAGGTGTGCGTGTGTGATGTGTGTTCTCAAAATAAACACATACCTTGCATATGATCAGCAGAAGGCAGATTTCATTTTAAGATTACCTATCTATTTTAGTTTTCTCATACTTCTAATTTACAGAAATGGAAGCACATTTTGACAGGGAGGGTGCTATATTTCAAAATGCAAAGCCAACCCCATAATGCTCTTTTTTCAGTGAAAACTTCTAAGTTATGTTTCCCTAATTTTTTCTTATTATTTTACATTTGTAATTACCAGTCTTTGTGTGTGTGTGTGTGTGTGTGTGTGTGTGTGTGTGTGTGATTTTTGCCATTAGGCAAAGGAGGGCAACATTTCTTCTATGAGTCCAAATTTCCTGTTTCTCTATCTTTGGCCAAACTCCATCTGAAAACACTTCATGTGTCGCACGTGTGATCTTTATAATCAAGTCCAGCTTGTGCAAAGCGGAGGTACCATGTAACCAGGTGCATTGATTCTTTGAAGCCTGAAAGAAACTTTGTCTAACAGTATACACCTGATCAAACTAGTGCCTGATCTGAAACCAACAGGCAGGAAAATCAGAAATCTGCTTTTGAAATGCAAAAACATTTACTCGAAGTAATAAAAATAATCTTTAGTGTTTCACAACCATGCAGAAAACTACAACCAGTGGCCAATCCTCAAAGGTCCTGTCCTGGGTATGGGGGAGCAAGAACTAGATAACGATGATGACTACACTACACCTTCTTCACTAGGAGTACTTGAACCAGGCCCTGTAGCCTCCCACTTATACTGCTCTGGGTCCTAAATACTGTTACGAACATCAAGCAAAATAAAGCATGAGGAAATGCTTTGGAATTTGCAAAATACTCTAAATAAATGCAAGTTAATGCTATTATTGATTCTTATCAGGAAAAAAATTTGCTAGAAAAGAGAAATAGTATCTTGTTTGGAGTTTGTGGGAATTGGACAGGTGAATTTTATTGCTTTTATTCTGATCTATCCATTTTCTCCACCTTGTTTTTGCAAAAATAGCCCCATCTTCAGGGTCTACTGTATGATGCTATAAGATAATGTGGGGTGTACAAGAAAGTTATGCTATTATTTTATGGCGAAAATGGTTTATGACACTTTGTCTTTTTTTAATAAACTTCCATTTTACTTATCTGTTCATGAGGCCATATTTTCATAATTGATTTACTTAGTTATAAAGAACTATTATGAAGTTACATGAGCTATTCATTTATATAGCAACATATAGAATCTGACCAGTCATTTTAATAGCCTGTTAGTAATGATACTTGAGAGGATCTCAGGCAACCGGAAGAAATCAGTTTAATATTAAATATATATGAACACTTACATATAACAGAACCTGAGTGGTGATGTAGAGGACATTGGCCAGAATTAAGTAAGAAATATAAATTATATATTTCAAGAGACATATAGGATCATTATCCCTGTGTACATAATATAACTTCTTCCAAACTATAGGTATCAGGATATATTTGATTAAATAAATCAATGTATTTGTTATATGTGAATTGATATTAATAATATATAAAAGGCAATACAACATTGTCCCTGAAAGCTTGTATGCTTATGTTATTTTGTTCAGCAATTTTTCCTCTATAAATACTAAAAAGGTTGTATCAATCTAGTTGATAAGAGCCTGTGTAACAATTCATCTATATGTTTTTAAGAATATTCCTTCACATAGCAGGTGAAACTGATCTGATTATATAGTCAGTTCTTTATTCTTCTCTATTTTATATGTTATGACCACTTGCACACTTAATTTTGTTATTTATCTGAACACAAAAGAGAAAATAGCAATGGATCATTGTTGCCTATTGTCTCCAGGGGGAATATACATCTGTATCAAATCCTTCCTACTGATGTTAGGATAAGCGTCATTTGCCCCAAAGAGACCTTCATTATTTATGAAGGTATTTACTACCCCAGAATATCAACAAGTTGAAAAGAGAACATCCAGTTAAGGAATGTCAGCTTTCTGTTTCCTCGAAACCCATCTGCCTGCAAGTACAACACAGGCTCCCAGTGGTCCTTACCTGCAATGCACAACCATCGGACCTGCATCAGGAGGGTTACAGGTTTTGACTCTCCGTAAGAAAGCTAGAAAAGGCGTGGGGTGCTCCGGAACACCATGATCAGGCCAGGCGGTGAACTGGAATTGTCTCACTTCTCTCTTCTCACTTGAACCATTCTGTGACACAGGGACACTGGCTGAAATTCTGTTTTCCCAACCTCAGATGGCAGTGATGAATAACATGGAAGTGGGAACAGTAAAATGTGCTATCTTAATTCCTCCCTCCCACCCTATGTCCTTTGAGATGACATATTCCTTGGAGATATAAACCCCAAGCTATTTGTAAATGGCATGTATTTGCTCAGGAAGACAGGATTCTTGGGTGAGAAGCATTCCATGGCTCAGGTTTCCATCATGAGTGCTCCTTTTATATTTTACAGAAAGAACTCGTTCCTCTTCATCTATTCTTCATTTGCTGAAACTTTTGTTCAGAGCACGAGTTTCATATTTACTGACAAATCACCAGACTAGGAGACAAATTGTTGGGCGATAATGGAAGAATTATTTCATTCTTCACTGTTGCCAGTGGGATCAAGATTTAAGCAAAGGCTTAAGAGATTTGATTTCTCAAAAGAAGCTTTCTTTAAATAATGGAGAGGGAAGAGGAAGGGGGAAAAGACAAAAATCAAACCTTATAAAGTGCAAATGTTCGAACACAGTATGTGGCTAGCTCCACGGTATCGAGCAGCGTCACTTGGACCAGTCCGTGGGTCTCTGTGCCTCTGCTGGGCCAATACTGGTCACACTTCACCTACAAGAAATAAGTGACGCATTCAGGGCAGATGCTCATCAATGTCTCGGTTAGCTTTACTTTGAGTTGCTGTTGAGGGAAAACAGCTTTTCTGCATTTCATTTTGTGTTGATCTTTTTCTAGCACACATTCTTGTTATCCCAATATATGTAAATGACTGCTCTGATGCCAATATAAACCACATTTTTCAGACTGGTAGGAATATTAAGCAGTAACAGATTCAATTTTCCTGGAGAAAAATAAGTTGCAGATTGTTACTGAGTAAAATAAGGAGAGAGGTATTTGAAACTTCAGAGTCCTTGGGAAAAAAAAAACCCACAAATTTGTTCTGGGGTAAATGCTATGATTTGCGCTGGAAAGATTACACTTAGGCATTTAAACTACATGGTGAGATAGTTAGTGTTCATCCATCAAGATTTAAAAGGCTCAACCTATTTTATCTTGAGCTATCACAATTTCCAAATAATGCTTGTTTAAAGAAAAGTCGAAATAATTTGAAAATCTATCAAAGTATAATAAAGAACATAAGCATATGTTTTTAAAAACTACATGATAAATGGTATTTGTTTCCCAAAGAAATTAAACCTGTAATGTCTACAGGGAAAAGATCTGTCTGTTCTTTAAAAACGGTCTCAGATGGTCATATGCTAGCAGTGCAATGTTTAAATAATTTAAAATTCATTCATTTGAGATGAATAATCTACAATTTCTATGTGGGGTGGAACAAAAGAGTATTCAACCCAATTATTTTAACACGCAACAAAGAATAATTCCAAGTCTGCAGTAAGCCTCAAATTTACTGAATATATCTGTTGGGCATTAAAAAGTGTAATGAAAAATGACAAACAGCATGATATTTTCTAGTAAGGCCACAGATCAGAATATATTTACCCTTTCTATCTCAGACTAAAAGAAAAATGGAAGGAATTTTTAACTGGAAACAAATGAAATGCATTTCTCTAGGACTTAGGTAAAGACAGCTCTGGAAAGGAGGCATTGAAAGCTTAATCTTTGGATTTAAACAAAGGCAATAAGACATTATTATCACAGATAGTAGAATTTTTTGGTCTGGTGAATAGAATTATTAGATAATTATTTGCTTTTATGTTTACTATAAATATCAGCAGCATTCTGTGAATAGCACTGTAATCTGTTTCGCAGTGATAGAGTCTGCTCCGCTGAAGAGTCAGGCTCCTTCTGTGCAGTCGGACCTCCTAAAACGGCAGAGGTTTTATCCTCTACACAATTTTCTCAACAAGAGAAAGAAAGAAGCACTTTACTGTATATTCATCCAGTAAGCCAGAAATTGAATTCACAAGATTTGATTTCTGTGCTTTCTTTCAACTGTGAGACCACACAAACATCACCTTTTTGATGAAAAACAAACAAGAGTGTGACAGTATGATGAAAAATCTGCGTTTTAATGGAATTTAAAAAAAACACTTTGCATGTTTCCCAGATGCACAGAATATTCTTGTGTTTTTATTTCTATCATATGCTTTAACTCAAAACAACACAAAGGAAGGACAGTTCTTCAAGGAAAATTCTGATGTAGCATGATCAGGGTTGGACACCTCTATATGTTCTCTGACCATCTGTCAAGCCCAGGTTGTGTCTGACATATTTAAAGGTTACCACTTGAATGGGTACCACTTAAGTTAGCAATGCTTCAGATGGAAAAAAAAAATCACACAAATTAGGCCAAAGGCTTTGTTTTAAATGATGGAAGTTAATGTGTCACTGCAGAGGACAAAAGGAATTTTGTAGGCCTCATATTAGCAATATTCGAGAGGGTGCCAGCAATATGTTGAGTTAAAAAACCAAGAGACTCAAAGTCATTATTTAACGGTTTCTGCTGGATAGCAGTCCTTTGAGATCAAAAGCAACTGATAACATCCCATGAGGACAAATATCACTATGATATATACAGAGACATCATGTTAATGCAACAAAATGATGTATAAGGTCAGTTCTGTGCACTGAACCAAATTCAATATAATTACATTTCAAAGTTGGGAACGGGTTATCTATCCTCAGACTATTTAGTAATGTAAGACACAGATGAGGAATTAGAAGCCAGACTTCATGTAACTTTTGGAAAAATCCCTCCATTGCTTAATAACTATCTACAAATCTAACCCAACCCTGAGATGCAGGAAAAATTGAAATTATACTATTCTCATACTCCTAGTAATAAGTATGAAGCTGTAGCTATCATTGACTTAGATTCTGACTCCTATAGAAAAAAAATAGCACAAAGCATTACTAGAAGGAGTAAATGCTCTGAAATTTTCTAGCTAAAGGAAGGGAAAAAAAAAGCTTTTGTATTGAATTTAAATAATGCACTTTAATCTTTTTTTTTTTACCAAAAGGAAATGTTACAAAATGTTTCAAACTCAACTTCAAAAATTAGGACCAATTTTATTTTAGCAAACATATTTAAGCATCACCATTTCCAGGGCTGGGGATGTTGGTCAGTGGAGAACATTTGCTAGCATGCAAGAAGCCCTGGGTTCCATCCCAGTACTGAAAAATAAAAAATCCATTTTCTTTGAGGAAATATTTCTCAAATGGAGGGTATGAGAAATAAATATTTTAACTTCCACGGACATGCACACGTATGGTCCTGGCAGGGAGATGAGGCGCTTTGCCTGAGTGTATGTGAACAGTGACAGGGGCTCCTTCTTCCCTTGCTAGTTGGTGCCTCTGCATTTCCGTTCTTGACCTCATTCCCTGAGTAGCCTGCACAGGTTTCATCTTGATTTTAGAGGGCTGGATTTAAGGGCTCGCGTTCAATGATAAATATTATTTTAAGGTTTTCAGCCATCTGCTATACAAATAATTTCCAATTTCAATATTAGAGAGCACATATGAGGTATAGTGAGAAAAAAAGAATAGAAATGATTTTTTTCCTAATTAGCTAATGCAAATGAACTAGCTCTATTTTCCGCTCTTGAAATGTTTTACTCTGACAACAGCCCTTCTCCCACCTTGTGTTCCTGAGAGAACATCTCATAAGGTATTTCTAGACAGAGTTACTGTTTGTTAGGCTTCACGCATAAAGCTGGCACGAGAGACGAAGAATGAAGGCGGCTCCCTTGAGTGTGTAAGAATGAGAAGGCAACAGCTACTGAATAAAAATCCCAATTTTTGCTTTATTCTATTTGATTTTTAAGGTGACTATAAGTGGCATCAGAGCTGGGCGCGGTGGCACACACCTGTAATCCCAGTACTTTGGAGCTGAGACAGGAGTATCACAGATTCAAGGCCAGTCTCAGCAATTTAACGAGATTCTGTTTCAAAATAATAAAATAAAATAGGACTGGGGGTGTAGCTTGGAGATAGAATACCCCTGGGTTCCATCCTAGTAAAACACACACACACACACACACGGCATCATGATTGATTCATGGAGAGTCAAGCAGAATATCACTACTTCTTTATTTTAGGACGAAAGCCTAGCTACCTCATCTGTAAAATGAGAACATATCTCCTATTATAGTCCTACTGCATAGATACACCTACTCTGATACACCTGAAACAACTCAATGACTAGCACAAAGGCATTCAACAAGCACTAGCTATTATCTTTTCTGTGTGTGTGTGTGTGGGGGGGGTTGTTGCAAAGTTCCTAAATCATTCTAACTATGAAAAAGGAGCATACTGTTAACCTCACAGGTATTGATTTAGGATGTTTTAGGTGTAAGGCAAGGTGTTAGCAGATATGGGGGCTCTAATGTGAAATAAGACCGTCCCTGCCCCTCAATGACTAATTATGGAGATGTGCTTAGAACTCCTGCTTCTTCAGTAGGCAGTTTAACAATTCCAAACAACTTTCTTAATCTACCTGGGCCTGGTCTGTTGGAGAAGAGAATGTTTTAGATATTGAGGTGGAAAGGCAGGGCAATAGGACCTGTTACTGAGTCTGTACTTTAGAAACATCACCCAGTTATTTCTTTTGAGGCCTAATGTGAAGGGGACAGTTCAGATTTGGGGATGAATGTGGGAGAGATGTTTCTTTTTATTATTTCAGAGTGGTTACCCATATGTAGCAGTTTCATTTTTATATAGTTACGGAAAAAACAGGTTATCACTAAATTTATGCAATAGAATTTATTCATTTACCATTTCCATAACAAGTCGCCAAAAGAAAACTGATGGAATGATAAAACATATTTAAGTGTATTCTAAAATAGCTTGTATTAAAATGTATTCTAAATAATCTTGTCACTGGAAATATCTGGTAGGCGTCGATCCAGTAGGGGCCCCTGTGCTTTGGGGAAATACTCAGGTTCTAGGCCACCTTCAAGTCCAGGTGGCTTATCTTAGAAGTGGCACATTGTAGGTACTCAACAAGGGTAATCAACTTCATAATTTATAATTTATACTGTCTAGATTGGCTTATTATTAAATTACCTACAACTTTCTGAAAACAAAACCTCCTCATTTCAATTTAATAGACTTATTGAGCATGGTAAAATATCAGAATTCCAATTATAAGGAACAAACACTTCCACAGAGTTCTAGCATCACCGATATAGAATGCATTTGTAACATGGCACTTTGAGAAGCCTGCCTAGAGTCAGGTTATTTACCAAATAAAGACTTGGAATAGGCAATATATAGTATTTGGGGCACTAGAACTGCTGCTAAAAGTGACTGTAAATCCCTATATAGTAAGTTTGGACAGAGTGGTTGTTCAAGAGTCAGGATTCTTCTATAGGGAGTAGAAAAGTATACTAACATCAGAAAACACAAACCAAAGTTATTTTGGGTACCCATTTATCAATATTTATTTATTTTAATTAATTAATTAATTGATATTTTGTGGTGGTGGGTATGCAACCCAGGGGCATTCTACCTCTGAGTTATACCCCCAGCCCTATTTTATTTTGAAACAGGGTCTCACTAAGTTGCTGAGGCTGGTCTTGAACCTGCGGTCCTCCTGTCTCAGTGTCCCAAGTACTAGGATTATAGGTGTGTGCCATCACACTCAGCTCCATTTATCAATATTTAATAAGGGGCACTATAATAAAATAAAATTTTAGGTAAATAATAAGATATGTCTTGGTGGACAGAAAATGATATTCTGTATTGTTAATTTCTACTAGTTATACTAACCCTTCTGCTAGCTTTTAAGACCAGATTTAATACATGACTTTTCCACAATAAGGTCAGAGATCATCTCAGTGTTTCTAATCTCCCTTAGCAATAGTGTTATTCTCTGCACTCAACTAATATTTGGCCATATCTATTCCAAAATTGCAAAATTACCTGGTTTATGTATTTCCCTGTTTCATTTTATTTCTAGTGACCTCTATTTAATGGAGGATCAAGGGACAATTTAATATTTGAAATGAGAGCGATATTAAAGCATTTGACCACCAATGTAGTCATAGAATACATTGATATAATACAGTCATCAAATTGAAAAATATTATTCTCTAATTTTAAGTTATATGCTATAAAGCTGCTTACCAGTTCATTGAGATATTCTAAAAATTTTCCAACCATATATTAATTTTTAAAAAGTTATTTTGTGTTTGTTTGATGTGTTGACCAGAAGCTGACATAGGGAGCTGCCCTGAACTTTTCCAATGATTTCCTCCAATAAATTGATAGTCATTATGTCTCAGGCTTAATACCAGAGGATTATAACCAGAGGATAATACCAGGGTTATAAACAGAGGATAACGATGTGAAGTGCCCCTTCCCAATAGCCAGTAGCACTTGGCTATTAGCTCTTCCCACATGGGTTAGGTCCTTAGAGCAACTATGTCATCCTTAATCATTCCCAAGGGGCAGTTGGATGCCTCAAGTAGCCCTATAGCCACCTCTCCTCTGTCCTGGTATTCTGGTTAGAATCTAGAATGTGTCCCCCCTAAAAGTTCATCTGTTCAAAGTGTGGTTCTCCAATGTAGTAAGATTCAAAGGTGAAATGATTGGATTATGAGGACTCTGACCTCATCAGTGGATTACATTTTTGATGGATTAATAATTTGAATGGATTTACTGGATGGTAACTATAGGCAGCTGGGGCATAGGCAGCTGGAGGAAGTGGTCTTGGGGGCATGGTCTTGGGGACTACATCTGTCCTTGGCCTCTCTCACTCTCCCTCCCCCCTCTCTCCTTCTTGGCTGCCAAGACTTGAGCAGCTTTCCCCTATCTTGACCTTCTGCTATGCTGTTTCTGCCTTGGAGCCAGTTAACTATGAACTGAACCTCTGACACTGTGAGCCAAAATAAACCTTTCCTCTTCTAAGTTGTTCTTGTCAAGTATTTTGGTCATGGTGATGAAAAGTTGACACCTTTGCCCAGTGGTTCCCCTTGACCCAGCTATATTCCAGTTTCACTGTACCAAGCAGTATCATTAGATGGCTTAGTATTTCAATACAAAGATAATTTCTATAGACCAGCCAGTATAGATGGATGCATTCCAAAATTGTAACAATCAGTACAACTCTACCTAGTGCATGCCAACTAAATACCAGCCTTGCCTGAAATTCTGCTGATAGAGGACAGAGAAAAAACATACACAAACTGAACCCTAAACGCTTGGAAGCACAGGGATTAATTTGCACTTCTCAAACCCTTTGGAGGAACCTAATCCAGCCCAGTATTACTACAGATAGGGCTTTGCACAAAGTCATCAGGAACAAAGTTGCATATCATGCTCTAGCCCAGCTTTTTTACTTGGGCCATGACGCTTCTCATTGGCTTTAATAAGAATGCTTTTGGCCAGAATCAGTAGGCTTCTGGGAAAGGCAAAGAAGGTAGAAAATCCAGGAAGCTTAATGCACGCAAGAAGCTGGTGGGATTCTTTCTCTTTTATCTGACACTGTGTCTGCTGACAAGAGAAAACCAAGAGTGTGGAACTTGCTAGATAAGGACCCAAACATCCTTTAGGTTGCCAACACACCATCATTCTTTTTGTTGCCAGTGTCCTATTTACATTAAGTATCTATCACTTTCAAAACAATCCCATACATCATGCAGACTCTAAAGGCAATGTTTGTGCTACCGTTCCTAAAGTTGCTTAAGGAAAAAGCAGTTTCTGTTGCCCTAGATACGCAGGGCTTTAGGCTGCAGTTTGAGAAATTAAATGTTCAAGGCCTTCGGCACTTCCAGTTCTATTTGGAAAAGGACACAGACCTGGCATTTGGAAAGCATTTGCTCTCCATTAAACTTATCGAACCTTGACAAACCAGAGAGGCCAAGAATTAGTCTGCCACTGGCCAAGGCTGGGCTTTCCAAAACCGATAAGGACAATGAAAACAATAACCCTGCCATTTATAATCTTCAACGTGATTCTGTCACACTTTAACCCAAAAGGACCTCACAATCTAAAAAGAATCTCTAGATTTTTCTTATAGAAAAAGAAGAAAATGTTTGACCAGAATCTCCTTTTTTGCTGCTTCTTGCTCACAACTGCCCCCTTAGCCACAGAATAAAATGTGAATGTGTCTCCACCTCCCCTGACTCCATTGGGGGAAGACAACCTTCAAGAACTGGAGGAGTGAGTGGTCATTAGGTCAAATGTGTTCCACTGGTCAAGTCTTGGTATTCTAATCCCCTGAACTATTTAACAAAGTAAAGTAATGCCAGTCCAGTCTCTTTGGCCTCAACAGCATCTCACTTCCAGGTGACACAGGTGTCACAGGGATTTTCCTATTCTCTGGCCTAAGAAACAACCAGTTATGTTGCACAAAACATCTGATCTGCTCTAGCAATGGATGCCACCAATTGGTTTGCAAGATTCCCTATTTAGGAATGGAAAATAGGATTTAGATAGTTTGAAAACCAAGTATAGAATTACTCATGTTTAGCCCTACATTTTCAAAAAACTTGGCCCACATCGTGTAACAATTTGAATCATGTTCCATTTGTCTAGCATCAAAATTTCTCTATCTATCCCATAATTGATAGCATTAAGTCCAGCTATAATAATAGCTCCTTAAGTCAATAAATTTCTTCTATAAAGTTTGAAAGATAATGAAAGCAACATTTGTCTCAGCTATCCACAGTGAGTGAAGGCCGACTGGTGAGGACCAGTGAGAGACAGACATACTCTAACCTGGGGTAAGCCATTCAACATCTAACACTCATTAAGGCTGCTCCAGAATTTTCTAAGAAGGAGGCTACCATATTCTTCTGTCTTGTACACCTCAAGATGGGAGACAAAGTAGAAAAGAAATAGCCCAAAGCAGATGATTGCAGGGAGGGGGAGTGGACAATAGCCTACTACATAACAGAGCTTCCTAGGCCAGAAATCACCTCAGCAAATCCTATCTTGGAGACTGCAATTCTACAAGGGAGGCTGCCAACCATGAACTCAGTCACCCACAAATGACATCCTTGAAGTGGAAATCCCAGGTGTATACATTTTATTTCCCTACTAGGGCTTCATTTTTTCCAACCTTTTTCTTCCCTCCATGCGGTTGCCCAGACCATTTCATGCACTTATTGGCATGTTATGAAACATGGAAACAATTAGAGACCACATTCTAGGGCACAGGAATGACTTGCTACACAATCAATGAGCTATGCAGAACTTGAGAGGATTTGGCAGTATAGATGGAAACTGTGGAATGAAACCCACTAACAGTATCTTATGTCACACAGCCCATTCTAGGACAGTTTTAAATTGATCTATGGGTTTCAGGCAGCAATCACACTTTACCTTCAAAAGAGCCAGGTTTTAGATGTATTTTTATATTTTGTTTCTTTATATACCCTAATGAAACTCATATAAAATATTCAACTTACATGTTTTTAGGACTGAGAACTGAATGTACAAATGCAAATAGTCTCAGTTGATGATTCTTTCAAGGCCACAATTGAGAGGGAGTGATGGTATTTGAAAGTCGAAGAACTTCAGTTTTCAGAGGACCAACTTATGTCCTAAATTGCATTTCACCTTTGTAAGGGCTTCTTTAGCAATTCAAATGCTAGGAATTCTCAGTTCTCTAGAAAGAGGCCAGGGAAACTTAGCACATGCTGTTGAACCCAGCAGCCTTTTATCTCAATGGACTGTTCTAACTCAGAGAAGGTTACAAGCACTGCTGGTAAACCTCAGGCCCCAGTGAGAGAGTGAGCCAGACCAGGCAAAACAGAAAGCTTGAAAACAGAGACCAGTTCTAAGGGGAGAATTTCCTAGCATCATAAGATAAGTAAATAAGGGGGAATGAGGAGGGAATGCAAAACTAAACCAAAAGGAAATGTGGTGTTAAGAATATATTATTGTTAGTGACAATTATCACTAATGCAACCCATGTCTGTATTATTCATGATTTTCATATTGTATTGCTTCAACATAAGGCTACAGTGATGACTTATTTTGGTCTATTTCAGACTGATTAACAAGTCCCCTGTGCCAGGACCTGCATTCTGGAGATTGTATCTCAGTGAAAAGCAAGTACTAAAGAATCCCATGAACTGAGCCCCTCTCTCTTCTTGACCAAAATGCATGGGTGTGCTGCACTGGGAACAGATGGCAGAAGTAACCGTGTGCAGTGGCCCTGTGAGGTTGGTCAGGGTTCACTGTCAAACACAGAAAAACAAATTTGTTTCTTTTGAGAACAAAAACTGAATTATTTACAGGCAGCTTTAGGAGAAACTGAAGTTGTAATGGTAAAGCTGCCAACCTCTTTACCAAACAATAACAGTTGAGACTCATAGAGCCACATCCTTATTTCAGTCAATACCCACAAAACCTTTCCACGCAATCCAAAAAGGAGAGATGAGACTTTGAGGGGTTAAGTAACAAGCTCATTGTTATATAGCTAGTAAGGACTAGCATTGAGATCTGAGCCAGGGCATGTGACTGCAGAGCACCCCTACTTGGAACAATGTCATGTTCCTGATGGCGTCCTTCTCAGAGATGGTGGTGTCGCCATGTGGCCTCCTGCAATATCTCCCCTTTCCTTTTCTTCTCTGTTCCTGATCCAGAATCTACACTCAACAGGTATACTTGTGTACTTCTAATTCATAGAAGTGTTACACATATACACAGACTTTCAGATACCATGGGGATGAATATTATTTTGAGAACCTGAGCCTTAATCTAAATAGTGTGATTTCAGGCATCAGTCCCTGGAGAGATGATTTGTTTAAACTACATGGACCACCTCCTTTCATGAGGGAGATGACAAGGCACTTCCTAAGTAGAACCAGGCTAGTTCAAATGTCTGCTTTGAAGTTGGCTGCTGGGAATTGAGAATTCTCTCAAGTTCCCAGGTCAGCCCACAGAACCCACAACATTCCTAAAATATGGAGCTATATATTTCAGTAACAACTAACCACTATTTATAACATTGTTTTTATAGTGTGCAATTCAATCCAAGCTCTTGCTTGAGAATCAAGAGGTACCTTCTTCTTTCTTCTTGCTACTTTAGGTACAAGAGCAACTGGACAGGGAAGGGGTGAGGCGGGAGAATGTGAGGCAGGAAGGTGGACGAACAGATGAGATCATCCGAGGCACCAGTGCTTTGTTAAATCTCCCAGTGACATTTGGACATTTCTACCTAAGTGTTCTAGAATACAGAAGAAAAGGCTTTGGGGTATAGGGGGGGTCATGGCTCATTTGTATTTTCAGACTGATGATGACTGAGAATCCCCAACTGCCTACTGGCTTATGCAGGTCATCACAAATTTGGGTATGGGCTGATCCACTGCAGAATAAAAAAATCACAAGACAGCATTTTAATTGGCCTCCTTAGGCCATTTAACAAAGAAGAAAGCTAACTTGCATGAGCAAAGAGTAATTAATGAAGGGAGCAAACAAAGGTTCATTTAGTAACTTCCAAATAAGTTTCTCTGTCTGGGGGGTAGGGGAGAAGGTGGCCTGCAACAGAAAGATAAACTGTAGGTATTTAAGTCACAATGCCTTCCGCCAAGAACTGCTCATTACCATCAGATGTGGCAGTCGCGGTGGGGCCAGTTAGAACTAACTTTATTATTAGAAGCAATTAGGGAGAAAAGGGGGCAGAATTTCATTTGGTTATTTCAAAACAAGTTTTGGTGCACAGTTTAATGAAGGCCTGCAGTGTCAAGATAAAATGTGTGTTTTACTGAAAACAGCTTTTGCAAATGACTGCTTGTTACCAGCTGGTATCTGCAGGCAGAGCAGACCGGGCAGGTTGGATTTACATGCATGCTGTAATATAATAGTTCAGCTGTCTCAGCTCAACACAAGTGTTTCTGGGGCAGTATGGCCTGATGGTGAGGCACATGTGTTCTGGAGCCAGGGTGTCTGTCTTTAATTCCTACCTCTGACCTTGGTAGCTGAATGACCTTGGGCAGACTTTTGTAATTTTCTGGGCCTTAGTTTACTCATATGTAAAGTGGAGTGATCACAGTAGTGTTCTCTCACAGGGTTTTTTGGTAAAATATCAATGCACTTAATATGCACTGATATAACTATTAACTGTTATATCCAAGGATTATTTGGGTCAGGGTCATTTTTAAAGAAACCACTTGCTCTAGGGGTTACTCTGAATACAAATCAATAATAGGTCCATTTACATCCTTTGATGGGATTTGCATATAAAGTATAAAACAAGTATTTGCTTTCAGAGTCATAGTCATTTTTAAGTAGGTTTATTTCTGACAATATTGGACATCTCCATGGAATTCAAGTGTTCTGAGAAGACTGCATTGCTTTTCAGGTTTGCTAAACCAGCCGTGTACCACACCTTTCCATTTCCCATGTTTAAGGTAGTAGTTGTGAGTTTTTATTTTTTTTAACTTTTTATGTTCATTTATTGGTGCATTGTAATTATACATTTTGATATATATTTTCCTATATTTGAGTTCTTCCCTTATAAATCCTCTGGGCAGCTTTTAACTCTTCCCTCGCCTTCAGACCTGGGCTAAGAGGTTCTGTCACATGCTGAGCTTAAAGAATCTCAATTGTCACTTTAAATGGGGAATGGGCTTTGGCTTCCTTCTAAGTATCTGCAGAGAAAGAGACCTCTAACCTGCCTTGAACTCAAACTGCTTTGAACATGCCCACCCTTCATTGGTGTCTTCAGTGATTTTTCAGAACCCCCTTTGTTCAGTTCTCAAGGTTAAAGGTTGATTTTCATCAGATGGCTACAGAATGTGCACATGCGGTAGGGAAGCAGGCCCACTGCTCACGTGTTACGTTTTAGCTTTCCAAATCAATAGCATTTAACTAATGTGCCATGCACCATGATATTGGACCCATGTGATGAATAAAACTCCTTTCATGGGCCTTAACAAGCAATGACTCGTTATTAAAATCTATTCCTTTTAGAGAAGTCTAAACTAGCAAAATGCCCTCTACACGTTTATGTGATTTCTCAGCCATGTGTTAAGCCACGTCATTTTCCTGGCTGCCCTGAATTAATTTATGCTAATTTGAATAACTTATGTAAGAGCCTCTTTCACAGAACTTTAGATCTTACACTAGAGATTGGAAAAAGAAAAAGCTGAGAATTCTGGGAAATACACGCTGCTGGGATTCTCCCCAAAGCCTATGAATTCTTGTTTGATTTGAGTTTTAAGGAGAGGTTCGAGCCGGGCATGGTGGCGCATGCTTGTAATCCCAGTACTTGGGAGGCTGAGACCGGAGGATCCGGGTTCGCGGCCAGCCTCAGCTACTTAGTGAGGCCCTCCGCAACTTCGTGAGACCCAGTTTCAAAATAAAGTATAAAAAATAGGGCCAGGGGTATAGCTTGGAGGTAGAATGCTCCTGGCTTCAGTCCCCGGTACCATGAAAAAAAAAAAGAAGAGGTTTGTTCAAGATAATATTTATTGTCTTTAACCAAGTTGTCTACGTCTTTGAATGCTACTTTCTTTTTCCTTTTACCATTCGCAACATGGGAGAATTTTCTTTTTGAAAAAACCCAGAAGAGTTTCTGTTTTTTCTATTTTGGTACTGGGGATTTAACCCAGGGGCATTCTACCTCCAAGCTACACCCCCAGTTCTTTTTATTTTTTTGTTTTGAAACAGGATCTTACTAGGTTACCGAGAATCTTGCTTAGTTGCTAAGGCTGGTCTCAAATCTGCAATCCTCCCATCTCAGCCTCCTAAGTACTAGGACTACAGGCATATGCCACTACACCTGGCCCCTGAAGAGTTTTAAGGATTGATTTAATCGGAGTTGTTGACGCCCATTCACAATTACTGTCAGAAAAACTTAAACCTCAGGGAAAGGGTAGATGGTGAACAGAATAACCATGCAACACAGAAGCTCGCGGAGGGAAGATTCTGAAGAGGTGTCTGTTTATTCTTACCCTGGACCTTTCTTCTAGTTTTGTCATCATGACAACGGTGGCACTTCGTTGCTCCCATATCATTCTCCAAAAGTCTCCAAATGTCTCCGGGAGAGATCCCTGGGTAGCAATGTAGGCATTTTGTTTCCTGTAGCCATCTATATAGTTGGCATTCACATAGTCACTTCCTGGGATGCCTGGAAAACAAGGAGTTATTAGTCAACGAGGTAAACGTATCACAAGAGAAAACAGCCTGGATGCGGCATAAAAGGCAGTGTTGTATTGCTGTTCCACATCATGCTAGAGGAATTTATATACTGAAGTTTGGATTTTAAGCAGGACTAAAAACAGGTCCTATCAGGACTATCATGTTAAAAAATGCAAAATTCAAGGTGTCAAGTATTACTAATATGACAAGATGGGTTACCAAAGGAAGAGAAATATAACAGATGGTCCACGGAATGCCTTTTTTTCTCACAGTTTCTCTGCTTTCTCTGTTGCACCAGCAAAAAATGGTTTGCAGCCAGGTACAGTGGCACATGCCTGTAACTCCAGCTGTTTGGGTGGCTGAGGCAGGAGGATTATTAGTTCGAGGCTGGCCTCTGCAACTTAGTAAGACCCCATCTCAAAATAAAAAATAAAAAGGGCTGGGGAGGTAGCATAGTGGTAGAACACCCCTGGATTTGATCCCTAGCAGTGCAAAAAAAGAAAAAGTTTGCAAAGGACAATAAACAATCTGGTCACATTCTTCACTCATGTTCTTTCCCTTTTCTAGACAAAAACTAAATAAAAGAATGCCTGAGTCTGAAAATGCAATATAGGCTGGAAGATGTCACAATAACAAATAACTCCCTGCAGATTTAGCTAACAGGTAACTCATATAAGTTCATTTAACTCTCACACAACAATATGCAGTAAATCCTATCACGATCGTTCTTTCACAAAGGTAGAAATAGGTGCATAGATCTTAAAAATCTTGGCCAAGTTGCTGCCTCGGTGGGTGAAGTCGGGTTTGATCACAGGATTCTATCTGCTATGTCTGCATTGTGACCTCTGGAATCTCTCACTGCTCATTTAAACCTCACAGGGTTGTTGCAGGTAGCACGTGAACCTCTCATGGGATTATGGCAATTGCCTCCTAATTGACTATCTCATTTCTACATTTGTCCTCTCCAGTCCATTCTCCACCTAACCTGAGAGTGATTTGTAAAAACACATTTCAGATACTGTAACTTTTCTTCTTCAAACCCAACAATGTCTCTCCCTTACAATCCCCATCAAGTCAAACACTCAACACTACCTACAAAGCTTTGCACTTTTCTAGACGTCCCTCATTCCACTCACCTTCTGCCCGCTAGACACTGAGCTGTTCCTGCTATCAGAAGATACTGCTCTTCCACCTTAGTGCCACCCACCTCCTAGAGCCCATTCCCTCTCCTACCCTCACAAAACAGCCTCCACCGGACCTGCCCTAAGCACCCTGGGACCTCAGAACTCCCTGCACAACCCTTTATACTGCCATTAAAGGTTGGAATTATATCCCTAGTTGTTGCTTAAATTGCTTATTTTCTGGTTTGACTGCTACACCAGGTCTCTTTTATTCATCTTTGCTGCCTCTTATAACAAGAAGGAGTAACTTGCCCAGGTCCAACATTTAATAAATAGCACAGCTGTACTTGAAATGCACATATTCTGATTTAAAGTCCAACTTTTCTTAAACACAATACCTTTAAGAGCGAGAAAGGCAAATTTGAGCTTCTCCCAAGGAGAGTGACTAGAACAACTAAGGAAATCAAAGCTATTCCACATGAGAAAGGAATACATATGGAAGCAGCAAAGGAAAAGTGAGGGGCTGGGGATGAGAACCGTGAGAGTGTCTGAAGAGAGGTTTAGCTTTACTCTGTTGAGACCCAAGTTTTCAGTGGTGAGGGATATAACTACAGAGAAAGGAAGTTCATCTCCAAGAAAGCATTTTCAACTCATCAAAATGAAAAGGGGCTCGGTTTCCTTGGGAGGCAACGAGCTGTCTATCCCTGGAGAGGAACAAGCACTTCACAGGGATACCAGTGTGTTATGGAAGGAAGCACTAGAATCCATGCACAGTCCTTTCTAGCCTTGGGAAAATACATGTCCTGGGATTATGGGAAAATAATTTTTTTTCTTTATAATAGAACATATGTTCCCAAGCTAAAATTGTTATATTTTACTGATTGCCACTTGCAATTACTTTGACTGCTTTTCTGATTCATGTTGTAAAACTGATCCTCTCAAGAAAAGTAATGAAAGTCAGATGGAAACTACTGCGCTCCGAGATGAACACATGGATATGGAATACCACCAGCATTAGCTGAAAAGCCTTTTGAGCAAAAACCGAAACGCACGGTTGGTTGTAACATTATTCATCAATTATAGCTACTCAAGCAGCAGTTGGGGTTCTGGCAGCCCTTTGTTGATAAATATCTGATTCCTCCCCGACACCAAATGACTGTAGATTCAAAGGACAATTTAAATAAAACCTTCAGGTTACAGCCACTGGGAAGTACACAAACAGCTCACATGTCTATAGGATTGGATTCTGAGCCAGGAATCAATCCATTTTATAACACAGGAAAAGCCCACTTTCAATATTTTAATTTAGCAGTTAACAACAGTAAAATGTTGATAAAAAAGATGTTGGCTAAGGGCTTCGTTCAGCTGCTAATATACAGAAAATTTTTTATTCTAAGAAAATTCAGAATGGAGCAATGTGGGTTAAAGGACTCACAAAAATGCATCAACTGGGCACTATGCCATTTCCCCCTTTATCAAAGATAACAAATGTGTCTGAAAAATGCATCTGGGGACCTAGAGGAGATGCATGTGAGACATCCCTAAAGGAAGGGAAGCAGGCCTGTCGAATCCTCTTGTGTACATTTTTTTTATCAGTTATTATGTAATGAATTTTTTTGATGTACTGCTCAAGTTTGAGTAATGAGAATTTTTGAGGAGTTGTTACTGAATAATGGTTACACTTCCCAGGGATGAAAACACAAAAATTTATCCTGAAGATTACTAGGCACCTAGGATCAATACTCTATCTCCAAATGCTTTATGAATTTAGGACTTGATAGTTTGAAGAAAATAAAAAAAAACAAAAATTCAATACCCAGCAAACCTAATTATTAGGCTAATGTTTACGTCCTGAAAATAACACTCAAATTGCTCCTGCTTTTGTCACTTGTCTATACGGAGGTAACACCTAGAATATAAGCCTCCTTCTGGCAAATTCCTTTACCCATTGTGGCAGAAAGACAGTTCAGGCAGGCTCTCTCTCACAGTCCTTTGCAATGCAGAAATGTGAGAGATGGCTACGGTCTCCAGAAGTTCAAAGATCTACTGACTCCTGTATTCATTCAACTCAACATAACAAGCTGTGCAGAAAAGATGAATGAGAAAATATTTTAGGAAGGGCGGTGGCTTGTCCTAAAAATATTAACCCAAGACTGGAAGCTAAAGTTAAACAGCAGTCTGTTTCAAGTCAATGAGACCCCAGTTTTCATTGTGACACATTTAGAGTAGGTTTTTTTTTCAACCAATCCTGTATACAATACATAATATGCTGGCTTTCCAAATGTTTTGGTGCCATGAAACGCTTCCTCAGACTCCATGAGGATGTTTTTCCTGGGAGGCTGCATTCATAAAATTCTTTCACTTTTTTGGGGGTGACCTCCAACTAATGAAGATTTGTGTATTAAATTTTCAATTCCCTGCCTTATCCAGAAAATGATTTGCATCTGCTAATGCAACACTAATCAGAGTGTAGTCCTAATACAAGAGAAGTGTGTGAGAATTAATTGAATTGCTCCAGGGCTCTGATGGATGGAAACCTGACTTAAAATACAATACTGAAAAGATAGACAATTAGGATGAATTAGCTGATTACTTTTATTTCTTGGAGTCAAAGAGACCTTCTTCCAATAATCTAGTAACAGTGCTAGGTTTGGGGATTTTTTGGTTGTTGTTTTATGTGTTTGTTTTTGGTACGGGGAAGATTTACTAAAAGAACAGGATCATGACAATGATGTTTCAATGTTTGCCTTCTACTAGTCAGAGGGAAAATCTTAGGACAGAAGGGCCCTACTGTAGGAACCGTCTCTTAGAGTCACTTAATTTTAATGTCATTGATCAAGAAGAGCAGCTTAAGTCCAGTGCGGTGGCCCGTCTCTGTAATCCCAGTACTTGGGAGGCTGAGACAGGAGGATTGCAGGTTTGAGGCCAGCATCAGCAACTTAGCAAGACCATTAGCAACTTAGCGAGACCCTATTTCAAAGTAAACAAGGGCTGTGGGTATAGCTCAGAGATAGAATGCCTCTGGGTTCAATCAAGAAGAAGGTGTAGGAGAAGGAAAAGGAAGAGAAGGAAAAGAGGAGGAGCTTAGGTCTAAAACCTGTTCTTTCCTATGGGTTTACTGCATTTATAAAAATAAGTAGGTTTTCATGATTTCTCATGTATTGTTTCCTATATACCCTCCAATTAGTTATAGTCATGGAACAATTCCAACACCAAAAATAACTGTTGATCATTCAGTCTTAACAGTGAATAACCTGGGGATAAACTCTGCCTATTATACCAATATGATCCATTCCATTCCTGCCTTACAGTGTATTTCATTGGTTAATGGACTGTGCATTCTTGTGGCATTTAAAAGCATTGTTTACATGCTTTACACTGAGTCTTCTTTGGACTAACTAAACCTGGAGCTATAAGCTCAAGGCTCTAAAACTGGCAGAAATGGTGATGAAGGATTGGAAGAGCTGTGCTTCTATGTTCTTTCAGCACAGCAGGCCACGGCAAACACCTATTTAAGCAGAACCAGGCAAGTTTTAGGTTCTCATTTTATTTATTGGCAATTGCTAGTTATGGTTTTCAGTAAAAAAAAAAAAACCTTGGCATGATGGAATTGGGACTCAACCATTCTCTAATGGTGTGTAAAACTTTGGAATCTTTACCATGAGTTCAAGGACAATACCCTTTTCTTCATCTTAGCATGAGATTGAGAGGATAGGGTCTCAAGACACTGTTTCTGCCTATATTAACAAAAGAAGAGGGGATCCTTGGAAAGATGAACCCATTCTGTTAGAAAGAATATTTATGATGAGCAACTCGTTATTGAAGAATGCTTTAAAATCCTGAAAGCACACTGCAATGTCAAAGGATATAATACTTGAGCTGTTTTGTTGTGGCAGGGTTAAAATAAGGTTTTTTTTCCACGATTAATTTGATAATGACTCACTGTCACTCAAATTGCTATAGATTTTTTTTGGGGGGGGTCAGAAGATAATTTGACTTGAAAAGATTTCTCTTTTCAAAAGAGTGTTTGCAATCATAAAATGTTTACAATAAAACCTTATGTAATTTCAACTCTTAGGTGAACAAGCAGGACCCTAAATAGTACTTGAATTATTTTGTCAATGTGAAATTAAGTAATCACAGGAGAAATGTATTACACCATGTAGGGAAAGTCTGGGGACAATACTAAGCACTTGCTAAGAATTCAAAGAAATTGATCAAGAAACCAGAGCCCCTGTTCTAGGGCTGTTGGGAGTTTGCTCTTTGACATTTAGCCATTCAACTTTGTCCAGACCTGTGATTGCTTATCTGCTAAACAAGGCGTGTTGGACAAATTGATTCCCTCAAGTCATTTTTCAGTTCTAAAATAAGATGTCTCTCTGTGGTATTCATAAACTTCTTGGATTTGGAAATTTCTGTGAAGTTATTTTAAGACAAATCAAGATTCTGCATCTCTCAGATTAAGTAGGAACACACTCCGATGCTCTTTCAAGTTGATGCCTATCGCTTCTACCTCTGATGTGCCAAGATGCGATTTTTCAGTGAGATTGATTTCAAATCTTGATTGGAACCTGGTGGGTAAAAACTAAACAATATAAAAAACAAGAAGAAATGGTGGTATGAGACTAGTAGGTGGTCTGTTCATGGAAAGAAGCCCTCCCTGGAGGACAGGTGGTGAGAATGTGTGTAAGGCAGGTTTGGAGGGTACGCCAAAGCCGTCCTGGATACAGTGGACAAACTCTGGCTGCGCTGCAGAGATAGAGAGGAACATTCTGTGGTGGCTGACTGTGTCACCTCTTCCACTGTGGCTTCAAACCCAGGCACATTTATTTCCTTTAAGTTCTACATATCCTTAACGGAGTGAAGTATGTGTCAAAAGGAAACTGTTCTTTGGTACATGCGTTTCTTCTGTGTTGTAAGGTAAGACTCATGACCCAATATGACACAAAAGCTATGTTTTATTTAGTAACTAATATCCCCTCCTCCGCTCCAGCACACAAACAAACTTTAATGACAGTGAGTTGTTGGTAAAGATCTAGATTGCAATTTTTACTACCCATAATGCAGAAGAAATTTACTTGACTGGTACCAGCTAAACCAGAAAATAGAAAACAAAAATCAATAATAATTTACAAGTAAATTTATTTAATTCCAGAAGAGTAAGGCCTTCTTTCCCCTCCCCTTGTACCATGGCAGCATCAGAATTCGTGAAATGCAAGATTTTTCTTTGCAATGCACCAGAGAAAATAAACTTTTTTTCAAACACTCATTGCCACAGTATCCCCTGATGTAACTACAATTTGGTGAATTAACTCTCCCCATCCTGCGTCCACATTTCTACAGGATGTACAGCAATTTTTTTTTTCTAAAGGATGCCTGGTAGTGAGGCCCTCTGCAATTTAGTGAGACCCTGTTTCCAAATAAAAATAAAACAGGGCTGGGGGGTGTAGTTGAGAGGTAGAATGCCCCTGAGATCCATCCCCAGTAACACACA
>PVJS01001028.1:0-107125 GCA_004027185.1 Glis glis | reverse complement strand
TCTCTCTCTCTCTCTCTCTCTCTCTCTCCCTGTCTCTCTCTCTCTCTCTCTCTCTCTCCTTAGTGAGGCCCTCCGCAACTTCGTGAGACCCGGTTTCAAAATAAAGTATAAAAAATAGGGCCAGGGGCGTAGCACAGAGGTAGAACGCCCCTGGGTTCAATCCCCGGTACCGCAAAAAAAAAAATGTATATATATATTCTAATCATTAAAAGCTTGCATTCTCAAACAATTTTCTAAAGGAAACACTTTGAGAAGTAATGGCAAAATTTAAGGAAGTTATAAAGTACCAGTGGGAATGGAAATCAAATAATAGATTAAAAACATTACTGAGAGCTGGGCGTGGTGGTCCATGTCTGTAATCCCAGTACTTGGGAGGCTGAGACTGGAGGGCCACAGGTTTGAAGCCAGCCTTAGCAATCCAGCGAGGTTCTTAGCAACCTAGCAAGACCCTATTTCCAAATAAAAAATAAAAATGGGGCATGGAGTGTAGCTCAGAGTTATAATGCCCATGGGTTCAATACCCAGCACCAAAAAACAACAAACAAATAAAGAAAACATTATTGAGGCTTGGCAGACAAAAGCAAGGGGAGGCAAGGGGAAAACTGGTGCTCAGCCTGCGCTCCCGCCAGAGCAGGGACCTCTCTACAGCCACAGAGCAGTTGGGAGAAGGAGCCGGCTTCACAGAGACAGTCAGTGAGTTTAGATTTGGACACATGATGAGTCTGGATTGCATTCTCACTCAACATTTTAGGTGCATATATATTTTAAACTAACTACCTGGCGGTGGTAAAGAACTACCCTGCCTTTGTCATTGGATCAGTATAACCTCTTCGTTGCAATGAGCAGCTAGGACTTCTCAAACTATAGCACCCTTGTGTTATTGGTAAAGATGTGGTGAGTCCTATTGATTTTCCCACAACCTGTCAAACAATGAAGACATAAGTTGTTTGTTTGTTTGTTTGTTTGTTTGTTTGTTTGTTTTTGCGGTACCGGGGATTGAACCCAGGGGCGTTCTACCTCCGCGCTACACCCCTGGCCCTATTTTTTTATACTGTATTTTGAAACCGGGTCTCATGAAGTTGCGGAGGGCCTCACTAAGTAGAGAGAGAGAGAGAGAGACAGGGAGAGAGAGAGAGAGAGCTGAGGCTGGCCGCGAACCCGGATCCTCCGGTCTCCGCCTCCCAAAGTACTGGGATTACAAGCGTGCGCCACCACGCCCAGCTAAGATTTTTTTTTTAAATTGTATTCTCTTGACCAAGTGATCAGACACATCCTCAGACGAAATAAAGAATGCAAAATAAAATAACAGGCTTCTGGCTAAAGCATCAAGATTCTTATCTGAATTTTTAGTTTTTGTATGTGTTTATTTTTGTGAAAACTTATTCAATATAATGTCATATTAATTTAATTATATAAAACTCTTGGGGAATAAGTTGTTCCAGAAATCTAAACATAGGAAGTTAGTCCTAAGTATTGAGACTAAAGATAGAGACTAATAGAATGTTCTTCCTCAGGGGTCAGTCAGGAGGATGCCAGCAGGAGTTGAATTAGGTAGCAGTAGTATTCTTGAGTTCAGAAGACATAGCAGCCCTGAGAGGAGGGCTCTGCAAGTAAGAGGTTTGGAAGGCTAAAGCCAGAATAGCATGAGGGAAATAGAGCGAAGAGACACACAGGACAGAGGTTGAATCAGGAGAACTGTCACAAATGAGATAAGAAAGCGATGGAAAGGAAATTCTAAAATACTCTACTCAGATCTGGAACCAGGTGACAAAATCACGTTGCATTACAGAAAGAGAGAAATAATTGCTAGAAGCCATTGGGAGGTAAGTGTGAGTCATTTTATTTAATCTGTCACATGATAAAAATAATGAGAGTTTCATTTTACTTGAGGAGGAGGGTAAAAGAAAGATCCCTGGCCATCAGGGACTGTGGCCATGCCAGGAAGCACTGAAGCCCGGGAACCCAGCAGAGAGGGTGGAGGGTGGCTGACCTACTGGGCAATGTGAGGTACCACTTAGCAATTTATAGCTGATACATCCTACTATGCTTCATTCCTTCATTCTTCCTATTTTTCCAAATAGGCTTATCCTGGAATACATTTTTTTTAAATTTTGCTTTTTTTTCTACAAAGTATCTTAGTACCCTGCCTTGGACAGAACAGACTCTCAATGTATACTATGTAAGTACCGGCTGTTGAGACATTTATATGTAGGTTAACAAAACTAAGCAAGTTAGTTGTGGAGACTCAGAGGTCATATGAAGGAAATAAAACTGTGCTTTGAGGGAGCGAGGGTGTGTGTGCACAGAGCCTGAGTCTGGTGCGCCGGGCCCTCCCTGTTCTGGTTTGGGGCTCCCAGTATGGGTTCTGACCATCCCCAAATCCTTAAGGATTTGGTTGCCTGACTGGAACTTGAAAAATGGTTGCATCTTGCTGCTAGACTATCCTCAGAGCTGATTTTCAGATTACCATAAAGGACAGAGGGCTGGGACTTGATAGAGCTTGCAGGACAAGGTTTGTGACCGGCCATATGATATTTACTAATAAAAATTGGTCTGTGTGAGGCTGAGTTTATACTGAGATTCTCTTGATTTCTGGTAACAAGGTTGTGGAAAAGGAAAAATTTGGCCCTTGACTTCCTCTAAATATATACTCCCCCAAAAAGACTTTGTTTATAAATGATCAAACTGGTTTAATCAGTACTTATCAGAGTCGTCCAGAAAGATATCTCTTAGAAGGTGGTATTTGAGCTGAGACATGAATGAAATCATTTAAAGAGTGGGGCTAAGAATATTCCAGAACAAAGACTCACATGACTAGAACTTGGAAAATAAGAGAAAGAGTGGCTAAAGATTAAGTCAGAGAAGAAGGTAGATGTTAAAGAAGGCATGACACAGAACTTGAGTTTGAGTCTAAGACACAGGGACAATGTTACTGTGTTTCAGCCAGGAACGCAGCAGCATCTGCATTTAGTAAAGTAACTGGAAGGGTCAGAGACTGGACTGAAGAGAAACAGTAGAAAAAGAAGAAAACAAATAGTAGGTTATTACAATATTTTACAAGACAGAAGATGGTAGCTTTGTCTTGAGGACAAGTGACAGGTAAGAAAAAAGAAAGAAAGAAGGATAGAGCTTAGGTTTTGAATTTGAGTGTAGGGTAGATGATGCTGGTAGTTACTGAGATGATAAAGTCTAGGGATTTTCTCCACTGGTAGCTTTGCTCTCTTCTTGTTAAAAAAAAAAAAAATGAGCCAGACCTGGTGGCACACGCCTATAATCCCAGAAGTACTTGGGAGGCTGAGACAGGAGGATCTCAAGTTCAAGACCAACCTCAGTAACTTAGTGAGACTCTCAACAACCTAGTGAGACCCTGTTTCAAAATAAAATAAAAAGGGCTGGGGGTGTAACTCAGGGGTAGAATGGCCCTGGGTTCAATCCCCAATCCCCAGTACCACAAAAATAAATAAGTAATATAATAAAATAAATAAATAAAAATTTAGAAAGAAAACACAGAATAGTTTAAATAATTAGAGAAATCTTTCTAGATATATCAAGAAATGTACACATTCAGCCTAAAAGAAGTATTGCCAAGAAATTGAATGTATGCTTTCTCAGATTGGAAACACTGCCATTCCAGTAGGTCAAAATTATCATTTCATAATGGCTTAAAGCAATTACTGCAGTATCAGCCATTCACATTTGACTAAAAGTAAAATTGCTAACAAGAAATTTATTAATGTAAATAGCTTTCATTTAAAATTGATTTATATAAAATTCAAGGAAATATTTGCAATGCATAATTATTACTTACTGGCGAAGATCATCAAGAAAGTCCTGCAGACAATGAAACAGAAACAAATTAAAATCTCAGGATACACAACAGCTTTTAATTAATGAGCTAAACTAATTCAAATAAACAGAACTGTGCTGTAAGGCTCAGCTCTAAAGGGCTTTAAAACCAGGGCTTATAATAACAAGAATCATAGCTATCATTTACTGAATATATCCTATATGTCTGGCAGCTTCCTTTGAAGTGGTATCATTCATAACCTTGAGACTAATGTGAAATAGGCTTTATTGTAATATATATGTGGGAAAAATAGAACATAAAGAAAATAAGTATTTTGTTTAAGGGCCTGTGATCAGTAATTGGGGAAGGGACATCTTTCAAGGTTCTGATAACTATAACCAACTTGGTTATAGTTATTGAGGATACTTTGTTAATACATGCAACAAAAATAATATAGATATGCTTATCCTTTAAGAGTTGTTTTGGAAAGATATTAGAATTTAAGGTCAGTTTGTAAATTTTGTCTATTTGATGATTTCATGTAAGTCAAAATCTTCAATTATGAGATTTCTGTGTCCCACATATACTGAACAGGAAACAACTCTTTACCAAACTATCCCCAGTACTTGGGAGGTGGAGACCGGAGGATCCGGGTTCGCAGCCAGCCTCAGCTACTTAGTGAGACCCTCCGCAACTTCGTGAGACCTGGTTTCAAAATAAAGGATAAAAAAATAGGGCCGGGGGTGTAGCTCGGAGGTAAAACACCCCTGAGTTCAATCCCTGGTACCACAAAAAAAATTAAATTAAATTAATTTTTAAAAAATCCAAACTACAAGATAATTCTTTAGGGTGAGGCTTTGGAAGATTTTTCTGTGCTTATATTGAAACATAAAATTATGTTGGGTTCAAGTAGTGCATAAAAGCAAATAATCCATATATGAAGATATCACTGACAACCATACTAGTATATATGGGGAGTGTGGATGGGTAGCGGGTCGGGGTTAGGAGGGAACCACACCAAGAGATGTTATGTACTCATGTGAATTTTTCACTTTGAATCTCCCTATGATGTATAATTATATTGCACCAATAAAATTCTAATAAATAAATAAAATTTTAAAAATTGGGAAACCAGAGGATGAGGATACAGATTTCAGGCTCTGGCCCGAGAACCCCTCCTCTGCCAGTACCTGTTTCACTGTCAAACGTTGTGACTGATGGAAGGGTCTAAGTAGGCAGAATTCACCTGCCCCTAATCTAGAAGCGCACTCTCATTTTAATTTTTCCTTGCCTTGAGTAGATAGAGTAAATTCAGTTTTGATTTTCTTTTTCCTGACCATAGAGTCGGAATTTGTATTTATATAGGAGCTAAGCTGTAAGAAAGAATCAGTTAATAAAAAATCAATGCTTTTTATATAAGAAGTTAATTACATTTGTTTTAAAATGCATCTTGCTGTTGCAAGTGATTCTGTTAGATTTCATTTAATGAAAGTAAGCTTTAAACCACATTCATATAAATATGTACCAAATAAAAACTGTCGATATATATACCATTAAGTGAAATACTTTTATCTATTATATTAAACTGAATGTTTTATATTCCGTTTTAGTACAGAATTTATTTCTAAAGGATTAGTATCAGCATTCAACAAATATTACTTCAGAATCATTTAAAAATATACTTGGAAAATGCGATTAAAATTTCACTATCAGACCACAGTATTTATTTCTGAAATGTGTCAACTACTTTGCAATGAAGGCCTGAATCCCCATTGTTTGCTTTATTGCCACAGTAGTTATCAACAACAAATATTGATCCAACATTTACTTGGGCCTTGCACTAAACCAGGTAGATTCAATAACTCAATAAAGCAGATATAAAACATGTTGACACAGTTTTACACAGATGATTTCTGGTAATCAAGATAACTTTGAAGAAAAGAGAAAAAAAATTATCTGACAACTATCCGAGGCATTGTTCTAAGCACTTTATAAATATTAACTTTTTTAACCTCGCTAACAGTTTTATTATTTGTCTCATCTCACAAATAAGGAAACTGAGGCGAGAAAATGCTCTACTGCTTGCCAAGGTCACGCAGTGATTCAAACCTCCTGATCCTCTCATATGGAATAGCCTAGTCTAGTGGCAGAATTGGTTTCCAATGAGATGCAAATGACCTTTCAAATCCTCTTTGAAATTCACAGGCGAGAGGTGTCCTAGTTTCTGTTTTCTTAAACCAGATGCTGAAACAAGGACCTGAGTGCAGATCAGTGCTGTAGGCCAGGATCTCAGGAGTGCAGGTGAGACAGGAACTGGAGAGCAACAACGGGTGTATTGTTGAGCAAGTTACCACTATGAGCCATGGCCACAACACCCTGGGGCTTTTCATCCTCCATTCTGAGTGTGCTGTCTACAGCCCGGAAACTCTCCACTGAGGGGCAGAGAATCCAGAGTATTACTTCACCGAATTCTATCTCTGGTTGAGAGCTTCCTAGGAATGTTAAATCCCTGGCATTGCAGGATGTCTTGCCCAGTACCTGAGAGGGCTCCACTGGGGTCAGAGAAATCCCTCAGGCCAAGAATGGCAGTGGTCATTAACTGCCCACCCTGGTTTAAAGTCAACACACAGGCGCCTAAGGGAACAGAGAGAGGGGATGCCGGTGTGTGCGCCACATGGAGCAGCAGCAAACTGTTGTCTTTACCTACAAGCTTCCAGACCTCGACTCCTGCTCTTTACAAAGCATCTCAATTGCTGTTTAAAGAGCTCCACGTTCACTCATTCACGTTTTCCCTCTGCGTGGTGAAGGTGGGCTCTGTTAGGATGGGTGTAGCCCCGTGACCTTTCACCTCCCAGACTGAACACAGGAGCTGTCAATCAGCATATTCGCTCCCTTGAAGCCTGCCCTAGAAGGCTGCTGAGCTAAGAGGGCTTGCCAGGGTAGATGCTGTGGCCACCCTGCGGAGAGCCCCTCCAGGAGAGAAAAGCAGAGCTGTGACAAAGAGACACAGGGAGATAGAGGCAGGCAGGTGGGGATCCAGTCAAGCCAGACCCACTCTACACGCCGGGTTTCCCATCCCAGGCTTCAGTAAATTCTCTTGTGTCATTAAATCGGCTCCAGGGGTTTCTCTTACTAGAACCACTTTTTCATCAAAAAGTTTTGAGTGCCTAAACAGCCTCCTCATTTCTGAGTGTTCACTTTATACTTACTTGGAACCCTAGGGCTTTCACCAAAACGGACCTTTAAAAAGTCCTCTAGCCTGATCTTCGGGGGTGGGGGGCATGTACAGCTGTGCTATCCAGTGGGGCAGCCACTAGCCAAGCATTGCTATAGAGCAGATAGAATGTGCAGGTCCAAACTGAAATGCACTGGAAGTACAAAACATGGGATTTTGAAGACTTAGTACAAAAGGGGGAAAGTAAAGTATCTCACTGATAATTTTTCTACATTGATTATAGGTTGAAATAAAAGTACTTTGTATATCCTGGCTTAAATAAAATCTGTTATTAAAATTAGTTTCACTGATTAATTTTTATCCTTCCATGTGGCTACTAGATAATTTAAAATCACATATGCAACTCACTTCATATTTCTATTGGGCAGTACTGGTCTATGACATCCCTAACAAATGTTGGAATGTTGATGGAACCCCTGCTTGACCATGCAACTCACGCCCCCCTTACAGCAGCCCCATCTATTATCGGATTGCTGTAAATGTTAAAAATGATTTTTTGTCTATAGATCCAAAATTCATCACTTTGGAAGTTCCAGGTATTGGCACTAGTTCTGCCTCCTGTGTATCACAGTGTATCTACTCCTCATTCATATCCAGCCCTTCCGATTTGCTCCTGGAAGACTGCCACCCAGCCAAACTCACAGTCATGTATACTAAGGCATCGCAGACATTTTTGACTGGTGCTTTGCTGAGAGGATCCTGTATTTGCATTAGCAACAGTTGCAGGTTTGCCAGCCATGGTCTTTTTGCTCCTAATGGAGCTAAACCTAGCTCCATTTCTTTGTGAATCTACAGCTGAGGCATAGGCTTCTGCCTGAGACCAGGGAAGTTCTCTCTGTCCAGTAAAGTGTGGCACGGAGAGAAGCAGAAGGTAAGGCCAGCAGGGATGCTCTCCTCTGCCCTGACTTCTACCATGGGAAATGAACATAGACTTTGGACTGAGCAAAGGACACTTGTCAAAAGGGAATGGCAGTTCTGAGCCCATTTCTAGCACACAACAAAATCTGTTCCAACATCACCTGCTCCAGCTCAGGCCTTGTAGAGGCAACTGGTGCTGACAACAGGTAAGATGGTTGCCCTGTCATTAGTGGTCATAGTAAAACACCAAGCACATTATTTTTATTTTTAAAATTAAAAATCTAAACAAGTAAGATGGAATGTAGCAGTATGTCATAAAGATTTCAGGTTTCCAGTTCTTGATGCCTATTCTCATGATTAAACAAAACTCGAATCTTTCAAGAAAAAAAAGTGGCTCATGCTTGTAATCCTAGTACTTGGGAGGCTAAGACTGGAGGATCTTAGGTTCAAGGACAGCCTCAGCAATTTAGTGAGGTTCTCAGCAACCAAGTGAGACCCTGTTTCCAAATAAGAAATAAAAAATCGGTCTGGGGATGTAGGCCAGAGGTAGACTGAATCTAGGTTCAATTTCCAGTACCACAAAAATAAAATAAAAGACTGCTGTCTATGTTTTTGATATATTCAAAGTATTTTCATTGCAACATTGTGGGCATCCAAGCTAAATTAAGCCTTTTTAATTTGGATTTTTTTCATCTCAGCAAGTTGGAACTCTTGATAATAAAAACACATCTGTACAAAACTTACATTTTTTTATTTCTCATTGTTTTAGACTGCATCATTAATCACGACAATTGGCATTTCAGTGTAGTGATCAAATAAAAATTTTTCTGGTCTAGGGAAAAAATTTTATTGCAAATAAAGTTCCCAATGAAAAAACTAAATAAGTTCTAAAGTTCATGCTGGGTACTAATTAGAGCATCTGGGATTTGTGGACACTGTAATATGCCTCAATTATTCATACATGTAACTTAAGAAGTAATAAATTGTGTTATAATGAATCCAATTCAAAATATCAGTAGATACTAGGGCAGTGCATGGCCTTTTCCACCACCTCAATTACAATCAACAGCCACAGATGGACACTTTATCTACACGATGCGCAAAACATTCAGTTAATTCAATTTACCCAACCCAAATAATCCAATATGAAAAAAAATTCCATGGATGAATTGGCAAGCTAATTTTTCCAGAATAGTTGATCAGATGGTCTAAGCAGTTTTATAGAAACAGTCTAAAATACCAGGGCTCCCATCCCATAGTAGTGTCACTTCAACAAGTCATTCTGCTCCTTCCTTCTAGTTAAGATGCAATGAACTTAAGCATCCTATGGTGCCTCTCTTCCCCTGTTTCCAGGAGCCTTGTCCATGTCATCAAACCCAAAGTTCCTAAAGTCTCATTTAAAAAAAAAAAACTGTTCCTGGGCAATTAATTAAAAGAGCATAGGTGATTCTGCTGGACAGTTTAGAGATTCAGCCATCCTCAGAAAACATCCCCAATTTATACCTTGTCCATCTCTACCATAGGCTATCTAGGCACTTGCAGCCCCCAGTGACCTTTCTCTACATGATGTATGGACCCTCAGGTGACCTTCAGTAATTCCTCCCTTATAGTATTCATGTCTTTGCATAATCTGCCCCTCTCACCTGGAGTGTGAACAGCACCTGAGACTTGCTTCTAAGCAATAACATGTGGCAAAGATGACGAGATGCCCATCATGGGACATATATTAACTTAATGTAACTTACATGACAAAAGAGCGTGGAGGTCACCCCCATGATTGTTTCACGTTACATAGAACTGGGAGGCAGTCCATGTACATTGGAGAGCCAAGGGGATTCAAGTTCTGCAAATATCTTCAGCTGACTGGGTGCCTGCATTCCTATGCAAGGAAGACCTGGAAATCACAGAAGAAATTAAGAGCCGGGGAAGATTTTACCTGAACTTTTAACACACTCCATAACTCACGCAGAGATGCATCAGCAAGGAATAGGAGATTTACTGATTTTAAATGTGTTTTAGTGAGTTTGGGATGCTATAACTGAATACCTAGACTGGGTGGCTTAAATAATGGACATTTAGTTCTCATAGTTCTGGATGCTGAGAAATTCACCATCAGGGCACCACTAGGTTCAGTGTTCAGTGAAGGCCCACTTCCTGGGTTGCAGATGGCCATCTTCTCATTCTGTCTTCACATGTGAGAGAGAAATTAAGCTGGCATGACTCCTCTTCTAAGGGCACAATTAACTTTCATGAAGGTTCCCACCTCGTGACCTAATTACCTCCCCAAACCCACCTCCTAGTATCTTCATGTTAGAGGTTCAAGTTTCAACATAAAAATTTGGGAGGACACAAACATTCAGCCCATAGCAAAGTGTTAGAGCAAACTTCTAACCAGTCATTAACCAACTACTGAGGTATGCAGACGCTGCAGTGGCCTCTAAGATTGCTGTCTAAAACATAAAAATGAAACTTAAAAAAAAACTTAGCAGAATCTTCAGGAAGAACATACCAGGAGTAAATCCAGACAAGTTATCTTAACATAAAACAAAGCAAACCAGCAACAATAGCAAACCTCAGAAGTAAAAAAGCAGGATCTGGAGAAGCTATAATATATTATATAGAATTCCAGTTTTCAACAACAACAAAATTATGACATGCAAAGGAACAGGAAAGTATGACCCAGGGCATATCCTCTTTCCAGCAGGAGAAAAGAGTAGTGATAATGGAGAACCCTCAGTGGGACAAGGGAAGTGGTACAAGGGAAGGGGAAGAGCAAAAAAGAAGTGAATCAGTGGAATTACTATCATAAACAATGTGTACATGTGAGAATATACCAACATCATTCTCAGTACTTCATATGGGTGGGGGGAAGCGGGGGGCACTAAGAGCTGTGTGCATGTGTGTTAACATCAAGTAGATATTCATTGTGATGTGAGACTCCAATGCACCAATAAAAGCATGTTAAAAAAAAGAAATAGTCTCTGAGTAGACTCAGATGTTGTACTTAGCAGTCAAAAACTTCAAACAACCCGTGGTAAGTATTTTTCAAAATTTAAGAAAATCACGTTTCAATAACAAAAGAAAAAATATGACAATGATTTGATGATAGGAAATCTCAATAAAGAAATAAAAATTATAAAAACAACCAAATAGACATCCATATGTTGAAACCTCATCACCAAGGTGGTGGTGAAAGGTGAGGTCCCTGGGTCACCAGAGATGAATAGATCACAAACACTCTGCCCTCATACATGGGATTAGTGTCCTTATTAGAGAACCACAGAGAGCCAGCTAGCCTGTCCACAATGTGAGGACACAGCAAAAAGTCAGCAGGTTCCTGCCTGGCAGAAGCCCTCAGCAGAACTCCACTCTACTGGCACCTTGAGCTTGGACTCTCCACTCCTCAGAACAATGAGAAATAGACTTCCCTTGTTTATAAACCACCCAGTCTCCAGAATCTAGTTACATCAGGCAAAATGGACTAAGGCACAGAGAATCTCAATGGATATAAAAGACCTGAGCAACATGAGCAACCAGCTTGACCTGACGGACATTTGTAAAAGACTCTATCTAATAGCAGGATTCACATTCTCTTCAAGAGCACATGGAACATTTTCCAGACTAGACCATATGTTAGGCTGTAAAACAAGTCTCAACAAATTGAAATGAACTGAAAATTATTCAAGTATGTTCTTTGACCATAAGAAAACTGAACTGAATGGAAACAAAAACATAACATAAAATGTGTGAGAAAAAACCAACACAGTTATGAGAGGGAAAATTATAATTATAAAATGAAAGTTTCCAAGTAAGTAATCTAAATGTTTACCTTAAAAAGCTAAGGATAGCAAACTTCCCCAAAACAAGCAAAAGTAAAAATGTAACAAAGGCTAAAGCAGAAATTAATGAGACAAAAACAGAAAAATCAGGAACATCAATACAACCAAAGGTTGGCACTTTGAAAAGACCAATAAAATTGATAAGCTTTTAGTTAGATTGACCAAGAAAAAAAATGAATCAAGGTATAAATTACCCAGAAATGAAAGGACACTAACTATTGACCTTATGGAAATTAAAAGGATTATAAGAGAAAGTTATCAACTTCATACCAACAATGAAGTAATGTGTAAGACAAATTACATGAAATGGACAAATTATTAAAATTGACAGAAGAGCCTTATTCCTCATAAACACAGTCAGAGAGCATGGCTTTAGATGCACGTCTTGATTGACTTTCTAATCTCTAGCTGCTAAATCCAGCACCCTCACAGCTGGACCACCAGGTGTCCACATGGGCCAGTACTGAAAAGAGTGGCAGATACCAGGCAGTGCTCCCTGCAGGCGCAAGGTTCATTTTTATCTTCACCCCTCCCCCAACAGAGAAAAAAGAGCTAGACTCAGTCCCCCCAAACTCAGCAAAGACATTTTACTCCCTTCAAATGTATATAAACAGAATGGAGATAGAATCTATCCTAATAATTCAAGTAGTTTTATAGAACTACTTACACGAGACATAAAAAATCAACTTCAAAACCTCCTATTTTAGATATAAATCTGAAGTGAATAAAGAGTTAAAAATAACTTCCGTAACACCACAGTACTGAATTGTTTTTACTCCACCTGAGGTACTATTTTTTAAAGCTATCTTCTAGGATTTTGTGTTGGGGGAGGGACAGCTTGGGGGTGATCAGGACTTTCCAGTAAAACCTTGCCTCATCCCAATACTCCTAAGGGATTGCCACCTGCCCCCAGAGCGGCCAGGTTCTGCTTCGCTACGCATCTACTCGCTACACATCTACTCACATAGAGGGATGCATGTCGAATTACTTAGCAAAGTTGAAAAAAAAAAGCACCTTCCAAGTCCATCATGGGTGATCCAGGGAGTAGTAACAGAAGGGCACAAAAAAGAGAATTGGTCTTGTAATTGCATTCTGTCAAACAGCTAGATAAGCAGCCAGCAGTTTTGCATTCGAATGCATTTGGTTATCCCATTTACAATGGGCTGGTAATCCCATAAATATTTATTGCTGAACCAAAGAAAGCAGCATAAGCTTTTACCCTTTGAGAAAGGTCTGCAGCATGCGTGGTGTCAGTGAAGTATGAAACCCTGATGATTTGGTTCCTTCTTAATATGTTAAAGGCTGGACTGCGCTTGGCACATGCACACAGCTGAATGCAGTTGTGGGAGGCCCGTTGCTCAGGGCGATTGTGAGCATATGGTTCAGTCAGGAGCCATGGAGGCCACAGCTGCTCTCCACCCTGACCTGAAGCAGGACAATGTGGAACCCGCAGATGAGCAGACACAACCTTGAATGGTTGGGAAGAGGAATCGATCCCTTATGAATAGAAGGAATACAAGGACAGAAAGAGAAAAACAGAAAAAGGAAACGCTTTCCCCGAGTTGATTCTGTATCTGTGTACATTACACAATGTTAATCCTTCACTGTAGCTCCTTCCAAAGGCATGGGCTCACTCAAGCAATACACACTCCATTTCCAAGTCTAGATGCTGTATGTATCAAATAAACAAATATTAAAAACATCACTTATGGCTTTGCAGATATTTTCATATCCTGTCTACTCCCCCAAAGATTTAGGCAGCTAATAATAAGAGCAGAAAAATTAAAATGACCCAAAACAGATATTAATACAACAAAAAAAATAGTCAAAAATGGGAAGAGAGAGAAATCTCAACCTGCTGTCTGAGAAAATCTACAATAATTAAACATGGTAATTACGAACATCCTTTGCAAAGCCAGAACAAAGAGGAAGGAAGCTCAATGAATGATCATGATTTGCCTCCTATTTTAAAAAGTTATTAGAAGTTTGCAAAAGTATGCATCAACATGCCATGTATTTTATCTCGCTGTGTTGGCGTGATGATGACTGATAGGCAGTGAGCAAGGGGCTAGTCCTGTGTGTATGTGTGTGTGTGCACGCATGCGCGTGTGTGCATTGTGTTGTGTGAATACAACATGATCATTTCTATTATTACTTAAAGGGGAAGCTCAGGGGCTACTTGTGAATTTGAAGATTTGATTTTTATAAAGCAAACATTCTAAAAGGAAAACAATTTTTCTTTTAAATATCTGCTGTGTATCCGGTACCTTTCCAGGACCTGGGGTTACATAGAGAACAAAGCAGACAGGGTCCTGTCTGCGCTTGAAATCTCAACTTCCTTGCTGAGAAAGCTATTGAGAAAAACACATTTTTGAACAAATAATTGCAACTCTGGTAAATGTTAGCCAAGGTGATGGGTGCATACTCCTCCTGTCACAATCAGCAAAGAGATTTGACCTGGCCCAGTTAACCAGAGCATTAATCTTGGCCTAAGTGTGTGATGGAACAGAACATAGGTCTGGAATCCCAACACCTGGGTGAGAATACTGCTGTGCCCAAACCAGTCACATGATTGCCCCCATGTGTTCTCAGATCCTCATCTCCGAGGTAGGAATAGTTGGGTGCCTGTGTTCTAAGTAATTATGTTCACCTGATCATAAAATGGAGGCCTTTCTCATGGTAGTCAAGTGGCTTGAGAGTTGAGTACTGGTCTAGGAACTCCTCAAACCTCATTTCTGCTGCATTCCACCCATCAAAGCAAGTCACAAGCCAACCCAGATTAAAGGGATGGGGAAATGGATTCCACTTCTTGATAGGAGGAGCTGCAAAGTACTACAGTCATTTTAGCAATCTTCCAAAGGGGGCAGGAATGAAAAGACCACTGGGGAACATTGAAGGGGCAGACATTAGTGTTTGATTGCTTGTGGAGAAATGGAAGGAAGAGCAAAGAAAGAAGCCAAGACCAGACCAAATTTTCTGTCCAAAGCAAACTACTTATGGATGGTTTTGCAAATCTTCTGGTACAGTGACTTCAGGGCCCTTTAGATTTTGGATATAAGATTTCAGATTAGGAATGTTAGACCAGAAAAGTCTATGCCATTATCTCCAGAACTGGAAAATTCCAAAATTTGAAACACTTCCTGTCCCAAAGCTTTTTGGATAAGGGATACCAAACCTATACTGAATTGAGAATCAGACCACAATTTAAACTGCAAAATTTCATATTTTGCTATTGTGTGGGATTTTTTGAAAGTGTATAAATCAACAACTGAGGCTGTTTTGAAAGTCACAATTCTGTTTTTTAATTTTTTTAAATTTTCTTTGACTGTGTACTTTAAGGATGAAAAAAATTTTCAGTGTATACTAAGACATGGATTATCTGATGCATTAGAACAAATTATTGGTGCTTTAGAACAAATTCCGCATATACTCTGATTTATTCCAATTATATTGTTATTGTGGGCAGAATGCAAATGCCTGACTTTCTAGGAAACAGATGCAACGAAGCTATATCCAAATGAGTGGTTCTTGGCATTCTCCTACACCCCCAGTTCCCAAGCAATTGCAGTGGGAAATGTGTTGACTTCTTCCCTTGATGGAATCCTCCGAACAGCCTCCTAAATGCCTGCTCCTCACTTGTGAGAACTAGTGCGTTATTAAGAAGGGCCTCTCCATGACAGAACTATTGGCCATATTCAAAACACAGTTTCCAGAAAAATTAATAGCATCACTTAATCAAAACTACTGTATTAGGTTGACCCATTATAAATCGACATTTCTAGAGGTCAAAAAAGTCAGATATTAGAGCTCCAGAGATTCAAAATACTAAAATGTATCTGAGGATTATTTAGCTAGCTGAAACTTTGGCACTGTGAGGTGAGTTTCTCTAGCCAGACATATTTTCTTGTGAGAAGAGGAAACCCACTTAATGTTACTCAGATGAAGAGTGGTTTACTGGGGGAAATAAAAACCCTTCCTCTCCCGGGAGTCCACAGAGCTGGATTTAGCTGAACCTCCTGGAAAATAGAAACGCCGCTCCCCTGCCCTTACCACGGCCTCGCTTTTCCACTTTTCTTTCTCTATCAACTGACTTGTTTGACCTGCTCGTGGTTTCTTCTCTCTTATGCCTTCAGCTGACTATAGACATGGCACCCCATCTCTTCTCCAGATCATAACCCTTTGGCTTTAGCTTCATCCATCAGCTGAGCGCTGGAAGGCATGTTTTGAAATCCTGAGCGCATGAGTCTCATTGGCTCAGCTCATCTTTTGATGCCAGGCTACAGGTCACTGGTGAGTTCATAAGTAGCTGTCTCTCTCCGAGTCCATGACCCACCAGTAGGTCAATTATTTGTGACAGTGGGCAGAAGAGTTAGGAGGTTTGAGTGGGGCCCTTCAAGGCTGAGCAGCACGGCCATTTCCCCCAGGAAGGGGAGTGGAGCCCCTTAGTCAGTTCTGCAGATCTAAGAAGACCTAATTACTGACATTTCATTTACATCTCTAAGAATACCTAAGAAATGTGCCCTTCATATCATTACCCAGAATATCTCTCATCTTCATCAAACCTGACATTTCTGCATTAAATAATTCCTATCATTGCCAGAGTCTGACCCCAAGGGGGAGGAAATCACTAATTAAGTCATAACAGCAAGATGCCCCATTTTATTAACTAAATCTTTCAGAGAATATAGGCAGTAGTTGACAGTCAGTCCTTTCCTACCTATTCCCATTAGACACGCTGGAATGTGTGCTCTTTGACTTTTAAAATAAAAAGACTCTTCTAATGCAACCGCTACTGGGCCAGGTGCACTCCAGCGCTGATGGGCGGCAGCTGTGTTCCTTCTTCTTATCATCCCTCATCCTCCTTTGGCTCTCATCCGTCACCTTTGCACATGTAGTAGGCCATTTCTCCACAGGAAGTAAGGTGGTTTGACCCGCCATAAATGACCTCATAATGAGGTGATTATTTTTAACATGTAGAATCTAGTCTGGCTCCAATACATAGCAAATGGAGCATGAGAGATATGTCACAGAAAAACCCTTTTTCACTTCTGAGGTGGTATGTAAGTAGAAGAAAAAATCCATTCAACTGGCACTAATAAATGTTATTAATAAATAAAATGTCATCAGGCAAAAGTCAAACTCAGTAACAGTACTGTACTTACAAAATAGCCCTTGACCTCCGGGTTACTCACGAGAAAAGTTATGCCCTTTCCCTGGCCAAAGCTACCTAAATATCCTGTTCTTACATCTATTAAATGAGTGTTTCTTGAGATGGCGAGTTGGGAAATGAAATTGAAGGGTGGAAAGGAGGAAAACAGAGGTGTTTTCAAGTTCATATCCCCACCCACCCACCACTAGCATCACTTTCTTTCCTCTCCATCTCTCACACTCTTTATTTATTTGAGGGAGAGTTGCTGGCAACAGGAGACTTCCTGATAGCTGCTTATTGCCCTGTGGTGCTGTGTTTACTATCTTGCCTTTCCTTTTGATTCTCACAACCTGAACAAATTAATAGCCCTACATTTCACAGATCAAGAAACTGAAGCCCAGGGTAGCCAAATAATTTAGCTTTGATCACACAGCTAAGAAATGGCATTTGTGGATTTCAAACCTAGGTCTAAGTCCAGTATAATTCCTTCTAGAACCAATAATATTAATTTTTATTCCATCACTTACTTTTATGACAGTGAAAACAAAGAGAATAATAGTAATTAAGAAACAGAGACTTTGGTCAATCTAATTTAATCATCATATAATTTATGATGGAGTCTTCCCCACCAGGTTCAAGGTGGAAGTCAGATCCAAAAGCACAAGGATCAGCAACCCAACATGCCCCTGAGGGCTAGGCAAGCTGCTCTGCCTCAGCAGGCTGAGAATCCAGAGCTCAGCGACTTGCTTGAGTCATCATGCTCATGAGTTTTAGATTCAGGGTAGGTTCCCTTAGCCACATGTTAAGAAATTGAAAAATGGCAAAATTGAAAAATAAATGACCTTTGAAATACAGAAAAGCCTTTACTCTGGAGAAAAATATAATGCAGTTTTCAGGCATATTCCACTTCTTTTATGATTTGAAGAGATCTCTAGGCATGCCAACAAGTCTAATAGGATATTTTTGGAGAAGTAGGTCATTTCTAGGGTAAAAAGGTTTTGTTTTTGTTTCTCTTTTGAAATTTATTTACAGCATGCAAGTGTGGGAATTTAAGACTGGATTTCTGTCTGAACCCTGGACCGTATTTGCTTTGAGAACACCCACAAATCACTTACATCCATGGGCTTCAGTTTTCTCATTTAGGAAATGTTAAATTTGAACTACATTTGTCTTGACATATGAAAACTGAATATGTTTCAGTTGCTGAGTTTAGGCAACTCTTTATATTTTCTAGATACAAGTTCTTTGTTAGATATGCGGTTTGCACATATTTTATCCCACTGTGTAGGTTATCTTTACATCCTCTTAAGAAAATCTTTCACACTGCAAAAGTTTTTAATTTGTATTATGTCCAATCTATTTTTGGACATATATTTTTCATTATATTTTCATTTTATGGATCGTGTACTTGATGTCAAATCTAAGAAGTCTTTGCCAAGCCATAGACTCCAAAAGCTTTTTCCTGTGTTATTTTTTCCTAATGATTATATAGTTTTGAGCTTTACATTTAAGTCCATGAACCAGGTTGAGTTAACTTTTGAATAAGATATGAGATTTAGGTCAAGCATTGTGCTTGCTGATGAATGTCCACCATTTATAGAAGAATTGTTATTCCTCTAATGAATTGCTTTTGCTCCTTTGTCAAAACTCAATTAAGCATATTTGTGTGAATCTATTTCTGGATTCTCTATCCTCTCCCATGGATTTATGTCTCAGTCTCTCCATCAATAGCACACTGTCTTGACAACTGCAGCTACGTAACAGACTTTAATATTGGATAGAATAAGTCCTCCCACTTTCTTTAAAGGTTTTTTTAACCTATTCTTGAGCGTTTGCTTTTTTAGTATAAATGTTAGAATAAACTCATAAGTAGAAGTTCATTATTAGTATACAGAAGTATGATTGATTTGTGTGCATAGAATTCTGTGGGCTTGCTGCACTTACTTGATTAAATGTAGAAGGGTTATTTTTCTATTCCTTGCGATTTTGTTATGTAGACACTTATGCCATCTGCAAATGGAGACAGTTTTATTGCTTCCTTTCCAAACTGTATGCATTTTATTACCTTTAATTTTAAGAGAGAACTATGCATTTTTAAGAGAGTCTAAATTTACTCAATATATTCATTCTCCTCCCTGAATGTCAAGACTATGTCAGATTTGAACCTCGTCTTGTTATTATCCTACCCATTTTAACACGTACAATTCTATTTTCTTTATCTAATAGACTCAATAATTCATTAAAATTATTGACATAATGTACTAGTTGGCTTTCCATTATGATAATGGAATGTCTAAGATAATTAACTTATATAGATGAAAGGTTTATTTAGCTCATAGTTCTGGAGGTTCGAGTTCAAGATTAGGTGGATCCATCACTTTGGATTTCACAATGGGATAGTAGACGGCAAGGGCAGAGATTGTGGTGGAGCAAACATTTTTCTTTGTGCTCACTCTTATATGCTACATAAGCAGAATATTCATTTTTAGATTAACTTGACTCCTGGATATACTTGAAATATTTTAGGATAAATTTTTCAGAAGTCTGGACTGATCTTTTTTTAATCAACATTTTAAGCTATTATTTCACTACTTCTGGTATCAACTACTGAATAAAATATATGATGTCAGTCTAATTACTTTGTAGATATTTTTTCTTTTTCCTCTGATAGCTTTTAAGATTCACTTTATCTGCAATTAATCTATTTTCATTTACTTTGATCAACACAAAGTAGAATTCTAATGTGAGAACTCATATATTTCAATACTGTGAATATTTCCATTATCTTGTCAAATATTACTTCTTTCCCACACACTCCACTCTTTTTTCTAGAACAATTATCAGATATATATTGGAGCCTTCTATTCTATTTTATATGTATCTAAAGTCTCTCTCTCTTCAATCTAGAAATTGTCAATTATTGATATTTATTTAATGGCTATACTTTTCTTGTTTTAAGTATCTCTAATAGTCTTTTTCTTCTATGTAGCTATTCTTGTTTTACTTCTGTTCCATTTTCATAAACTTTTCTCCTTTTTAATGAATGCTTTTCAATTATCTTGAACATACATAGTTTAAATCTATTTTCAGACTCATTCTTTTTTTAATCTGAAATAATTCATCTTCCAATTTTTTATTTAGTGGATAATATTTCTCAGAGGGGTCTTCCACATATCCTTAGATTTTTAGCTGTTGAACTTGAGTTCTCTTTTTTTCTCCTGAAGTCATTCTTTCATGGTCTGGCATTTTGTCAGCTCTTCCCTGTCCCGACCCCTCTTCACTGACTCCAGACGTTCAGTTAAGCATCAGGTCTTAGAGTGATTGCTCAGCCCTCTCTCTTTTGGATATGGAAGCTGTCCCAAATCCATCCACCCAACCAACATGCATATTGCTTCAGCTCCTTTCATGGAGTTGAGTGTTTGTTCTCTACCACTCAGATATCTGGGAGTTTCCTTTGAAACCACAACTTCAGGGGGCAAATGCCTAGCCATGCTCCCTCTGCCCACATGAAGGGAATTCCCACCTCATGGTCTGGCCTCAGTGCAGCCCTTATCCACATTCATCTCTAGAAATCAAACACTTACATCCATTGCCTGATCCCAAACCAGAGTTCGGTAAGTCTAAGATTTCACTTAACTTACCATTTCTGTGTTTCTTTTGTATCTGGTTTTGTTACTCCTCTTTCAAACCCATCACTGTCTTTCATATTGTCTCTTTTCATATTTTATAGTTGGATATTTGAAGTAGAAGAAGTGCACTCAAAACTTAAATTGTACTACTTAGACCAAAATTTGAACTAGAACTAATATCATTTTGTCTGTATGATTTCATAATTCAAATACTGGG
Source organism: Glis glis (assembly GCA_004027185.1). Lineage (NCBI taxonomy): Eukaryota > Metazoa > Chordata > Mammalia > Rodentia > Gliridae > Glis > Glis glis. The sequence continues at coordinate 86,411 of PVJS01001028.1, read as the reverse complement.
AGATAAATCTGCCAATCAAAACTAGGGCTGTAATTACACAGGTCTATACAAAGCCATACTGCATATTGCATAAATTTAGATTACATAGATTTATGCACATACACATGTATAGATACAATGAGTTAATGTAAAAACTGAAGAAAACTGAAAATGGCCTCTAATGATTGTGTTGTACCAATGTCAATTCCATATTTTGATATTTACAGTGTTTTTTATGGTACTGGTGATTGAACCTTGGGGAGTTCTACCTCTGAGCCACATCCCCCAACCCTATTTTATTTTTTAGTTTGAAACAGGGTCTTGCTAGGTTGCTGAGAGTCTTGCTGCATTGTCAAGGCTGTCCTTGAACCTGTGATCCTCTTGACACAGCCTCCCAAGTACTGGGATTACAAGCGTGCACCACCATGCTTAGTTTACAGCAGTTTTCTATGTTACCAGTGGAGGAATCCAGATAAGGGATTCCCAGGGACTCAATGAACTATTTTTGCAACTTCCTACAAGACTGTAACTATATAAAGTTGTACAAATAGCAGGACTGTTTTCATCATTTTTCATTCAATAATTAGGTAGTGCTGGAAAGAAACACATGATACACACTATAAAGTCAGGCAGCCCTGTACATGATACAAGGAAAGTATTGGTTAAAGTTTACTTTACCTCCTTTCCTGATGATCATAGTCTCATGCCAACTTCTCTTCCAAGTAAAACTTTTCTATCTCATTTATTCATTCACTTAGCAAAAATGTATGAAGCCCCAATTATGCGCCAAGTACTACATGAATCCCTGGGAAATCAAAGATGAATAAGAAAGGGCTCCTGTCCTCAAGGATCTTCTAATTTATTGAAAAAGTTAGACATGTAAACAACTACCAAGTAACCAGATAATTCTATAAACTAAGAGCTCCAGAGGGGAAGAAAAATGTGTCTCTGGGAATCAGTGTGACAATATTCAGAGTGAACATAGGAACTAGATCGTAAAGGGTTAGTAGCGATTTTTCAGAAAGTGAAAAATTCTATAGGATAAGTGGCCTAATGAATTCAACAAAAAATGATAACAATGAGAAGGGAATAAGGTTAATTGTCACAGCAATTAACCATAAGGAACATAGCAAAAAATGTAATATGCAGTCCTCATTTGAATAAAACACAACTGTAGAAAAACATTTATGGGATAATCAAAGGAATTTGAAAACAGATTGGATGGGCTAATAAGGAATTATTGTTAATAATGATTTCATAAAAATAAAGATATAAAGAGATAATAAGCTGGGTGTGGTGGCACATGCTTGTAATCCCAGTACTTAGGAGGCTGAGACAGGAGGATCCGGGTTCGCAGCTAGCCTCAGATACTTAGTGAGGCCCTCCACAACCTAGTGAGACCCTGTTTCAAAATAAAGAATGAAAAAATAGGGCTGGGGGTGTAGCTCGGAGGTAGAATGCCCCTGGGTTCAATCCCCGGTACCACCAAAAAAAAAAGATATAATAAGTAATGTTAATACTAATTAGATAGTTAAGGAACCATTGCTGCTTTCATTAGGTAAAGTAATAGTACTGCAGTTTTCCTAAAACACATGCTTTATATCAGAATTATAAACTGAAGTACACACAAATAAAACATACAGCATCAGAAATTTGCCTTAAACCACTCCAAAAGAATTAAATTGTGGGGATAGATGACAAAGGATTGACAAAAAGTTACTAAACTAAATGTTGACATTGGTTGATGGGTGAACAGTAATTCATTAACACTATTCTATGAATGCTATTTCTGTCTGGGTTTTTTATAATAAAAAGTAAAATATGTTCCTTGATCATCAACTCTTTACATAAGAACTTCAGATTATTTAGCACCTAATCTTCATTTTAATTTATTCTGAGTTGCAAACAGCACTGATTAAATTCTTTCAGTCTCAGTAGTAATACTTTCTTCTTCTGGGTCATAGTCTTGTGTATTCCAATTAGGTACTGTCCACGGCATCAGGGAGCAAAAGAATGTATTAGAGCTACTTGTGTTTCCTTTGTAGATTGGTTAAAGTTGGGTTTTTGTTTTCAGAGAAATTACTGAGGGAAAAAAAAAGATCATTTTGCCTCCATTTCTATTAGACTTCTGACTGAAATTGTCAGCATATACTTTTGACTCTGACAATAAAAACATTCTACCTAAAGGATTGCACAATTTTTTTAAAAATTTCAAATAGTTTCTGTAAACACATTTGACTTTTTAAAAATAAAATATAAAAAGTTCAGGATAATAAGGATGAAGGAAGAAAAGGAGTCACTGCAGTCAGGGGGAACAGTATTGATGCAAAGGAAAGATAAGTTTATGTTAGGGAAGCTACATGGAGTAGGGGAGAATTTAGGAAATGCTTGATTATGTTGGGATACCATATTAGGGAACTCTTAACAATCCATCAAGAAGAAACCCTAAGCAAACAAACATAAATATGGATATGTATATTTAGCTAAATAATTGGAAGCAACCTGCATCTACAAAGCCTTTGTTTTTGTTTAATTATCTTCGCAGTTATTTGTTTCCTGGTAGTTTATATTCTCCTGAAACTATCATGTGCATACTTATAAGTAGGAGTATTTTAATTAATGCTGATTGCATTTTACCTTAAGACACTTACAAAATTTGAAGCCTAAATTGCCTTTGTAAGAATTACGGAGTTTGAACTTTTGTTTCCATAAAATGAAAGCTTAGTTTGAACTGATACCAATTATTTCCTACTAGAATATCTTTCCTTTCTTTACTGGCAGTAATTATGTTATTTTGTACCTGGTAAACTCAACTGTCAAGTACACCACTGCCAAATAAATAGGTGATAATCTGTGGCCAGTCTTAAATTTGACAGCCATTAGCAAAGAGACAGTAAAATTGGGTTTTAATTTCTGTCTCACATACATTTCCTCTTTCACTACATCAAGGCTGAGGTCTTGTGTCCATACACAAAATTCACCTTTAACAATCAAATATAGAAATGCCTTTCCCACCTCTAGGGAAAATGTCAGACCAGAAAGATTATAACCTTAGAAGGAGAAAGTGCAGTTGATTGCTTCCCATCGATGTGATAGGGAATTTCATGTGGAATGAGAAGGACTTTTTGAGCAAGTAACAGAAACTGGTAGATAATATTGCTTCTTAGTTCATTTTGAAATGTGTTATTAGTTTTGAAGGGTTCATGAATTCTTAAATCATATACTACAGTATATATACTTTAGTATGTTGAAATACCAACATATACTAAAGGGTACATACCTATATGTCTTGATACACATCTTCAGCACAGAAAATTAAATATTCATTCAAGTCATAAAATATAATAAATGAACTTTCTAAAAATGTCTTTTCTGAGCTCCTATACACATTTGGAGAACAAGAGAGGTGAGAAGATTCCTGAGAAGCCCACCGCCAGGTACTTGCGTCCATGTGCTAGTGTGTGTGACTTTTACAAAATGACATTAAGTCATTGAAATGGGAAAATATTCAGTTTCTTATTTTCTGTGCCTTGGAAAAGGAAGCCTACAGATGTTGTACTTTTTGAGGCAATGGTCCTATAGTCTTGCTATCAAAAAACCATTCTATAGAGGCTGGTGACCAAAGCTACAGATTAGGTCTTAGGGGAAAAAAGTTTCCTCCAGGATGCAACTGTGAAAATCCAGTTTCTCATTACTAGTTTATGACCCCGTGTGAAGCTGAAATTGGGTTGAGCAAGGTGGCCAAATCCTTCTGTTATCAAAATGAAGCATATTGTCAAAAGTAAAAGGCACCCACTGGTCTATCGCGGTTGTTCTATTGCTGATTTTATCTTCTTGATGGTAGGGCATAATTTATTTCCTCTCACTGGAATGCAAGAGAATATTTGAAGGATTCTGAGTAAAGGCATCAAAAGGAAAATTCTAGTGATAAAAGTATAAAAATAGAACGCAGTTGAAAGATTCTTTAGTATAATAAGAGTGTTTCAATGAAAGCATTAATATGAGGTAAATTATATGCTAATCAACTTTAAAGCATTTTATTTTACCAATCTAACATATATATTCATAACATACATGTTAATTTTGTGTGGCTTAGTAAGTATTATAAGGGAAGTGTCACAGAATACTTAGATCCCTAAATTAACTAATCTAGGGTGACCTAAGCAAGGGCAATCTAGGAGAGATTTATGTTTTAGCCAAATTTGGGAAATGATTCTCAACTCATTTTCTGCACTGAGATGGGAGTTGCTGGTTTTAAGTTACAATTGTCTTGCTTGCACTAAGTATTAAATTTGTGCTGTAATGTGTAGCCTCAGAAGTCCTGGGGACGGTCTTTGAGGTGCTTGCTTCTGCTCAAAATACTTCTCAGAGAAGCAATATAGAAATGCAAGAGAAGCCGATCATTTCCCCCTTGATATTGCAATGCCAAGTACAGTCACCCTTTTGTATCCACTGGTTCTGCATCCATGGATTCAAGCAACCCTGTTTCAAAAATTCTTGGAAATCAATTGCATCTGTACTAAACTTGCACTGGCTTGTTTTTCTCGTCATTCCCTAAACAATACAGTGCACACTATTTACATAGCGTTTATATTATAGTAGGTATTATAAGTAATCTAGAGATGATTTAAAGTATAACACAGGATGAATGTAGGCTATATGCAAATACAAAGCAATTTTATGAAATGGACTTGAGCATTCTTGCATTTTGGTATCCATGGGGGTCCTAGAACCATCTTCTGTGGATGCTGAGGAAAATCTATGTAGATAAATTGCATATAATACTGAACAGAAAAATTTGCAGTGATTTATTTAAAAGGTACTTTGGAGTTGAAGCCTAACAGCGAATTCATACAGTATCTATAAGATGAGTCATTATTTAAAGTTGTTTGAAAACTTAGCATTATATTAAGTCCCTAAGACTTCAGCGAAAATGAGAATGTCACTTTGAGAAGATAAAATCCACAGACTGAGCAGTAAAGCCCTTCATCGTGTCGCGCAAACATCAAGGCTGCCACTGTCTGCTGTGCAGCTCAGCTGTAAGCATGACTCCCACCTTTATAATCACTGGATGTTTGCGTATTTGGGGCAATCAGTATCTGATAAATGAGTAAGGCAACTCCTTCTAATTCTCAGTAAAGTGTCATTCTCCCACCTTATATTCCTTAGTATCCACAACTAATTTCACATACCAGCTGTGTAACATTGAATTCCATAAGAAACAGACTCTGAGGTGGCAATTTGCATACAGGACATTTAATGACAGGGTGAAGGAAGAGGACTGAACAGAGGGGAGAGCTGAACCGCAACGCAGTCTCAACAAACTTCTGCCAATGCCATGGGGCTCCTGACCTGTGATATTCCTTCAAAAATGCAATTTCAGAGAAGGGGACTGGGATTTTATGCTCTGGCACTGACCAGCCATTGGACATGAGCTCCTCCTGGGGAGGGGATGTGACCTTGGGTGAGATACTTTCTTCATCTGAGAGCAATGGCCAAAAAAATTGACCAAGCAAACACCCATCAACCACAAAAATCCCAAGAGCTGAAGGAAAAAGTATTTCCTCCTGTGTGGGATCTGGGTGGCATGGTATAATATCCACCACATCAGCCCTGTCTCCCAGGGTTCTCATTGCCTTCTCTATCCACTACAGTAATAGATGTGTGTTATTAGGTACCCAACCTACTTGGATACTAGATAGCTGTTGGGAATTGGCAATGTGAAGGGGATGTAAAATAATTCTGCAACCTAAGAAAAAGAACACAGAAAACAAAAATCACAGCAGCATGTGCCCTGATGGTAGCCACAATAGACTTGGAAACACAAAGGAGGGAGAGTTTTACTTCCTAGGGAAATCCAGTTGGTCTTCACAGGACATGGAAAGCTTGAGCATGCCTTCTGCGCTCTCCTCTTGGTCCAAATGCCTTTTCCACTCTCAGTTATTCAAGTCCTCTTTATGGCCCCACCAGTTCTAACTCTACCACCAGTTCTGACTCTACTCTTCAACAACCTGTCTTGTGATCTTAGTGACTTTTGCTCTTGCTATCCCAGTTAACCCTTAATGCTGCATGTGGTTCACCATCTCAAGGAGGCATCGTGACGCAGCACCTGCATGGCAATAGGACAGGTGCCAACACAACACTTAACAGGCAAGCTCTGGGGTGTTCTGATTATCAGTCAGGTTTAGGGACCATTAAAGTTCAAAGGGACTTTAGAGATGATCCTGACCAAGAATCCCAAGTGGAAGGGAAAAAGGCAAGAAAGAAGACGTGGATTTCTTGAGGTTTACCAGCCAACAAGGCAAAGATTTAAGATTATTACCAAGTCCATGGTCCTCCATCATCTACCTTACACATCTCTGTCAGTAATAAAATGATTCACGGAGGCGGAGACCGGAGGATCCGGGTTCGCGGCCAGCCTCAGCTCTCTCTCTCTCTCTCTCTCTCTCTCTACCTGGTGAGGCCCTCCGCAACTTTGTGAGACCCGGTTTCAAAATAAAGTATAAAAAAATAGGGCTGGGGGTGTAGCGCAGAGGTAGAATGCCCCTGGGTTCAATCCCCGGTACCGCAAAAAAAAAAAAAAGAAAAGAAAATGATTCACAAGTCTCAGTCTTAACAAATTTAATGAAACTTTGAAGTATATGTGAGAAAGTAGCTCCCCCCTCAAAAAAATAACAAATTTAATCAAGCCGAATGGTCTTATTTATAATTGCTATGCATTGATCAGTTTTACTAGATATATATTTATGTGAAAAACATAACTGTCCTTTATTATAGATACACCATATGGTTGGGATAAATCCATCATAAATTGTGTATATCCACTTGAACAACTGTGGAGAAATGGAATATTTTTGTCATCTCTCAAATTTCTATAGTCTGCCTCTAGAAGGGATCAGGTGCTATAATGAGAGAAAAATCAATAGATTAAATAAATCACTAGTCTGATTCTTCTTGATAATTTGTGAGTGTGTGTGTGTATATCTATATATCTGTGTGTATGTGTGTGTATATATATATGTGTGTATATATATGTGTATGTATAACTATATGTGTGTATATATATAAATATATATGTGTGTATATATATGTATATATTTCTATTATCTTTTTGCATAGCTAAGCTTAAATCAATTAAATAAACTGAGTGAAACGATGGCCCCTAACCCTAACTGATCATTAGGACAACTGAGAGATGTTTTCAAAGATTCCCGAGTCCCACTGTCTGGAGATCTTCATTGACAAAGTGTGAAAAGAGGTGCAGAGGGCCGTGTGTGAGAAGCCCTTTGGCTAACCCTTGTGCACAGCCAGGTGTGGAAATCACATTGTTGTAAACTATGAAGTGACAGGGTTCAGTGCCACCGTGGTACTGCTCTAGAGGGTAAGGAGGGCCTGCCCCTTTTGCTTACAGCCCTCAGCAGGAAGGTCTGGGTGAGAGAATGAAGGACTCAGCAGCAGCTGTCCTTGTGGACTTGTGTCCTCAAAAATGAGAAGCACATTTTGCATGCATATCGATAACATCCTTAAAGGTGAGTTACAACCAATGCCTCACTGTAATAGCACAATGCATGCCTTTGCCCAGGCCTTCCCCTCCACAACTGTTATCATGCCACTACTGTAAGCCCTCCTCTGCTCACCTCTAATCAGGCTGAAAATTCCCTAAAGAGCTACTGCACTCAATGACCAATGATACTTTAGTCTCATTTCCTAACTTAAGGGAATAGATCATTGAAGAGATCTGGAAGGCTACACAAGGCCCTATGGGCATAAATAAAATAAGTTTAGAAGAGTATATTTCTCTCTAACAAGTATATGTTTATGTTGTGTAAACTTAAAGATCTAGCTCATTGAAGTGTTTCCTTCATCAAATCTCCCTCCCTTAGGCCCCCTCCATCACTCCACTAGGGTTTTTCCTTTGTCTAGTACATACACAAACAAAATTATCAATGCCGATCTCAATATCATGCATGGGGAGGGGGGAGGGAGCGGGTAAGAGTTGGGGGCGGTGCTTACCAAGTGCTGTGTGCATGTCTCTATTACCCTGAACTCCATCACAATGTATAATGTAGCAATGCACAAATTTTTAAAAATCTAGTCCAAGAAAGAAAGTGAACAAACTTGTACTTACTTAAACTTGCTTAAGACTAAGTATTTATTACAACAGCAGACAAAACCCTACTTAAAAATGTGATCAGCATCTCTACTGATTTCTTTATTCTATTTAATTCAGAATGATTAAGTTCTCTTAGGCGGTACATATTAAAATTTCCTTAGAGCAAGGGTCCCTTTTCTCTAACTTTGTTAAATAAGATCTCCCATGTTTTAAAAAAAATCTATCCATTCCATTGTAACAAGGTTGATTTTAAATGGATAACCCCAGAGAAATTGAGTTCCATTCCCTAAGCACTCTATAATTACCAAATAACAGGCACTGATTGCTCCAAGACAAAAACCTGATCTCATTAGTACCTGCTGTTTGGGTAGAGAGAAGACAATTATATGTGAAGGGTACCGTGCTTTCGGAAATGCTAATTAATTATACATTATTTATTGGAAATACAATTCTCTCCTTGTACTGTAGCTAGGGAAACAGAGGAAGTAAGTGAGAACTTAAGTACCTGAGACAGGCTAAACTGTAATGAACCTCAGCCATTTGTTCTGAATCTGGGTTCTTTTGCTGGTTTGTATAGCCCTATATATCCCTGGTCTCAAGTTTTATATCCCTAGTCTCAAGTTTTTCCCTTTATCAGAATGGGCTATCACAGTCCACAAGTGTGGAAGGGAATTACTCTGTTATCTGGCATCTTTTAGCCAAGCCAAGCTGGTCTGGGTGGTATAATTTTTCTTTTACAAAGAGAAATAATATATTAGAAAAGAAAAATAAATAGCAAATAAATAATTCATCAAACCCAACCCAAAGGCCGGTAAAAGAGGTAGAAGGTTGGCATGTGTTGAATTCTGACAAAATGCTTTTGCTCTAATGTTGTAGAACTGTACTCATGGTAAAGTTGATATCCATTATTTTTCTCGAATTTCCTGACATTAGTAAGGAAAGGCTAAGAAACCATAGAATCTCTTTACACACAGGGCAAAGCAGGATTTCCCGCTCCCACGAGCCTTGGTATTTGCTTTCTCTATAGTACCCATGTCTAGCACACCATCGAGAAAAGCATCAAAGTTGAAGATGAGCAGGGTTGCTGGCCCGATCTGCTCTCATAATTTGATTTTTAAGGTATCCACCAATACTTTCAAATACGTGATGAGCAAATGCTAGGATGTGAAGAATATGGACAGTTCACTCAAAATTTGTATGTGGTTTATTATCTTACCTAAACCAGCTATTCGGCAGCACAACACCTTGAAAGAAAGCAGAAAACCTAAGTAGCTCTCTGAGACCTGTTCCTTAGTCTGTTTTACTTTTGCATCACATTCCCATGGAGGATCAGATGGAGGTCTACAGCCAGGCATGATGGTGCACACCTGTGCTCCCAGTAGTGGGAAGCCTGAGACAGGAGGATTGCAGGTTCAAGGGCAGCCTCAGCAATGTGGCAAAACCCTATTTCAGATAAAGCAAAAAATAAATAACTAAAAAGGGCTTGGGGTATAGCTCAGAGGTATAATGCTCCTGTGTTCTATCCCCAGTACGACACACACAAAAAAGGTAGAGGTCTACAATACTATTTAAGATGGGCATGGTGACACATGCCTGTAATCCCAGTATTTGGGAGGCTGAGACAGATAGGCATGGTGACACATGCCTGTAATCCCAGTATTTGGGAGGCTGAGACAGGAGGATTGCAGGTTTTAGGCCAGCCTCAGCAACCCCACAAGACCTTCAGAAACATAGAAAGACCCTGTTTAAATATAAAATGGGGCTGGGGGTGTATCTAAGAGGTAGAATGTCCCTGGGTTCAATCCCTAGTAACACACACACACATACATACACACACACACACACACACACACACACACACACAATTTATACTATTTAAACTTTAAGACAAATTATAGAAATTACAGATTAATGAAACCCCATGTATCCCTTACCCAGTTTCCACCGTTTTCAACACTTTTTAATTACTTTTTTTATCATTAAGTTAATGAGCACTCACACAAACTCATATGTGAACTATAAACATGTAGTACCGTGCCAATATATTATGCACATTTTAAAATCTGCCTCACAAATATAAATTTTAAAAGCATGGATTAAAATGGAGTAAAGTTTTACACATGAATGTTCATGAAAGATTTATTAGTGGCAACTGAAATCTGGAAATTACCCAAATGTCCTTCAACAGGTAAATAACTAAGCCAATTAGTATATTTATACAATGCAATGCTACTCAATAGCAGAAAAAGAAAAAACTCCTCAGTATCTTTCCAAAAGAATTAAAGTCAGTATACCATAGTAATACATATACATCCATGTTTACAGCAACACAACTCACAAATGAATTATAAATTATAAACCAAACCAGGTGTCTGTCAACAGATAAATGGATAAAGAAAATATGGTATATACACACAATGGAATCCGACTCAGCCATAAAGAACTACATTATGTCAATTGCAAGAAAAAAGAACAAGAGAATATTGTGCTAAGTGAGATCTGCCAGTCTCAGAAGGTCAAGGGCCATAGGTTTTCTATCATATGTGAAAGCTAAGGAGAAAACAGGAAACACAAGGGACTTTTATAAATGCAGAGAGAGAGATCCTGGCATGGTGGTGCAAATCTGTAATCCCAGTACTTGGGAGATTTAGGAGGATTTCCGGTTCAAGGAAAGCCTCAGCAAGTAGTGAGACTCTCATCAACCTAGTGAGACTCTGTTTTAAAAAATAAAAAATAAGATAGGGCTGGGGGTGTAGCTCAGAGGTAGAATGCCCCTAGATTCAATTCCCAGTACTACAAAAAAGAAAAAAAAATGCAGAGAAAGACCTGTAGAATAGTGGAAGAGGATAGGTAGAGGAAGTTGAGGAGGGGAAGAAGGATTGAAGAAGGAAACTGTTCAAATCATATTATTGTAATATGAGAAGATATCACTACCAATTTCACAAACATGTGTGTGGGGAGGGAGCGGGGGGCAGAGTGGGAGGTGGAGGGAAATGCACCAAGAGCTGTGCACGTGTGTGCTTGTATCACACGGAACCTCACTATGGTGCATGATTGTGTTGCACTAATAAAATAATCAAGATCAAACTATTGATATCTGTAACAAGTAGAGGAATTTCAAAAACACTGTGAGAAGCCAGTCTCAGAAAAGATTAACATAGTTCGTTGTTCTATTTTTTTTTTACTTTCTAAAAAATAAAGAAGTATTGTTATGGGAAATTAATCAGTGCTTTCCAAGGGTTATAGGTGTGATCAGGGTGTAATTATAAAGGATAGCATAAGAGAGTTTTCTGAGGTGATAAAATTGTCCTGTGTCCTGGTTGTCATGATGGCGATACAAATCTATAAAGTGTTGAGATTCACAGAACTATATACCGGATAATACAAAAAAATATAATGAGAAAACATAATCAAGTTCTAATGTGTGCATTGCACTGGTTCATCGCCCACCTTACTTTGGAAGCCAAGAGACTAGATAACCTCTAAGTTCCCTGTTAGTGATCATAGTGTAAAATGCAGGTTACTATGACAACTTAAAACTGGTCGAAAATTCTTGACACTTCTCCCATTGAGTGTTGGGATCTGTCTCTCCTCTCCTTGAATCTGAGAGACTCTGTGATTGCTTGGACAAATGGAATACAGAGGAAGCAATTCTGTGTCCATTTGGGGAGCCAGGTCTTGAGAGCATCAGAAAGTTCCACTTATTGTCTTCTGGAATACTCACTCTTGGAACCCAGCCTCGAGGCTGTGAGGAAGCCCAAGAAGCTCCATGGAGAATCCCACAAAGAAAGAAGCTATGACTCTGGCTGAGCCCCCACAAACATCCAGCATCCACTCGCTAGCCAGTTGGAAGTGAATATCCAGCTCCAGGCAAAACACCCCTACTAACACCCCATAGACCCAGAGGAGACAAGCCCTTCACAGATTCATGAGCAAAATAAATTGCTGCAATTGATTCAAGCTACCAAGTTTAGAGTGGTTTGTTATATACTAATAGATAATATAGTAATAGATAGGTGTGATATAATAGCATCAAACTGAAACAATTCCTCAAGAACCCGTAGGCCTCCGAATCTTGAGTCATTACCTTAACACAGACCTTCTTAGTGTGTCAACCTCAACAACTGAATCCGAATGTTGTGAAGTGTGCAAAATGAAAAACCCTCACCCCATGCTGAGCCTAAGGAGTCAGAATCCTGTGAGTTGGGGACCCAGAGAGCCACGTATTTAACAAGCTGCCCACATGATTCTTGTGCATCTTAATGTGTAACTTCCAGTATTTTAGCTACACTGAAAAGATTAACTAGAAGTATTTGGACCGAGGGGTGACATTATATATCACCACCAGAAAAAGTAAAGAAACTCAGTGAAGGAAGAAAAGGCTACAAGTAAACCAGATAGAGAGGTTCCTCAAGCATGCTTGTTCTGCAAGACAAAATAGAACCCAACAAAGGGTAGATTCATGGCCACAGGACTGTGACAAGGCTACGTTTTTGTCCTTTGTTGTATAGTTTTGTTTAGTGATTAGGTGGAGATGAGTGATAAATCATTCATATATACATATATACGCATATATTTGTATATAGAGAGAAATACTTCAGAATTACAACTGCTTCTCTTTCTTTATGTAAATACTATTTTTATTCATTAACGCTATTTGTGCATAAGCTAGATTTCTGTAAGATATACATCTCATCTTTCATCACAAAATGAAAGAGAGAGAAATTGCCACACCTGCTTCAAATAAACTTTGAGATGAAGTGGGACATAAATAAATTGAAGAAATAGTCATTGTGTTCCAATTACTAAAAGCAAAAGCACGTATCAAAGGAGAAGCCAGGATTCTGTTGTCGATAGATATATTTTAACCTCACAGTGATGAAAGTCATCTCTCAAAGGCAGAAACAGAAGGGATCTAAGTGTCACAACGGAACATGGAAAATTTCTAGATATACCTTCAGATAACAGGATTATCTTTGGTTTTGTTTTTCTTTTACCATGGCTATTAGTCACCTGGCAAATTTATTTTCAATAGTCATATGATTTTTTGGTGGCTATTTATCAGGCAGTATCTAAGATTCATGTTTAATTATTACTGCTTTCTCCCACTAAGAAATGAATGCAATGCAAAATTTTCCCTCTATATTCAATAAAATGAAGTGGACTAAGATTAAATCTGAGTTTTAGTGGCAAACTCAAGGGTTGATAGTCAATAGCATTAATGAAGGGATTGAATAGTCAGATAATAAATGTGAACAAACTTAATATATTGAGATCCTTTTACATTTAAGGGCTTGATTAATATAAATTGCCTTAAATCCTTCTAAAGTTAATATCTTTTGCTTCTTATACTCTGTTATCAATTTTTCCTGATTTTTTGAATGTATTTTCATTCTCATAGCTCTATTTCATAGTTGCATATGCAACTACGAAACTACCTGCATAAAAAAGTAGCTGCATTCCTTAAAACCTTGTGCTAGGAAATATGGCGTAAAATTCACACTAGACTCTCATGTCTAAATGTTTTTGTTTGTGTGTGTAGTACCAGGTATTGAACCCAGGGCGTTCTACCTCCGAGGTATACCCCTGGCCCTATTTTTTATACTTTATTTTGAAACCGGGTCTCACAAAGTTGCGGAGGGCCTCACTAAGTAGCTGAGGCTGGCCGCGAACCCAGATCCTCTGGTCTCCACCTCCCAAGCACTGGGTTTACAAGCGTGCACCACCACGCCTGGCTCTAAATGTTTTAAGATACCTTTTTTGAATTAAATATTAAATATAATATAGTGTTTGTTTTGGGTTTTTAATATAATGTATGATATTCTGTTGTAGTAAAATATTTAAAAATTGCGAAATTTATTAAATACAATCCTACCTTTTATCTGAAAATTCCGGGACTATTTAGGTGGCATGATGTTCATCTGGCCCTTGGTAATCATCTTCAAGATTCCCTTTTAGTAAAACCAGAAGACAAGGCACTGGCTGCTCTTATCACCTACCTAGAATTAACCTGGTTTTCTGACTCAGTGAGTCACCGGCACAGGAGGGACTGGCTCACTGGTGGAGCTGGACAGGGGCTTCTCTCTTCGTCTGTTCTAGCTGTGGCTCAGATCTTCGTGGAAGATCTCCATGGTGGAGTCCATGCTGGAGGTAATTCTAGTATGAATCAGTGTCCGGACTTAACCAAAAAACAGGACTCAGGGGCCAGCACAGGAACTTAAGCAGCATTTAGTCTATTCAAGGAATTAAAGACACAAATGTCTGTGTGCAGAGTGAAAGCTAAACATTTTAATCAATGAAAGTGAGTTGCCTGGGAAGTAGAAGTGTGATAGGCATATTCATTTTTTTTCAGTACTGGGGATTGAACCCAGGGGCGTTCTACGTCTGAGATACACCTCCAGCCCTATTTTTATTCTCTATTTTGAAATAAGGTCTCACGAAGTTGCAGAGGGCCTCACTAAGTAGCTGAGGCTGGCTGCGAACCTGGATCCTCCGGTCTCAGTCTCCCAAATTCTGAGATTACAAGCGTGTTCCACCACGCCCAGCTGGCATACTCATTTTTTAAGGGAGTAAATGCAATTTCTGTTGAGTTCCCTCACAGAAGAGACAAGACTCACAGTCCTCCCTCCAGATACCACTGTTTGTTTCCTAAGGAAACATTAGCAAGGTGCATATGACATTGCGTATAATGAACTGGCATTTATTTTTAATGAACGTTATCTTCTTTCTGTCTTACAAACTTGCAACTTATTTAAAATATTTGAAGCCTATTGATTCTATGCATCTTCATGAGATAGGGAAGGCAACACTATCTCCATTTAAGTTACTTCATGACTCTTTTAAATCAGTGATTAATGATTCAGTAATGATCACAACTGCTGAACTGTACATTGGATATTCAATACTATAGAGGCAGAAGAAACACCCCCACAATTGGTGTCGGGAAACTGTTTCCTATGCCTGAAAATTCCAGTAAGATTTTAAAATTATTTCTAATTGTTCAGTGGAAAATTATTTAGTATGCATATGAAAACAGTGTGTATGACATTGCAGTACAGTGCCCAAATGGTGACCATAGAATGGTATTTCTTTTTGAACTCTGTAGATCAGCGTTTCCTGCTTTCCCATCTGTCCACTGATTTATAACAGAGTAATTTTTTTGGAATAGCTAGGAGATTTGATAAACTAGGATGCGCCATTAAATAATATTCACACTATTTTCCAAAATTCAATACGCTTTGGGATTCATGAAGATAAAAAGACCCTGAGATAATTCACTTTGTATTTTGTGCCAAAAACAATTTGAATTTACAAAGGCAATTTGTCTTAATTAAATATGATCCAATAAATCTCCCCACCAAGGAGAATGCAGTGGTAAGGAGCTATAGAATGACAGGGTGATATCAACAGAGACCTCAAACTTAGTTGAAATTGGCTTGGCTGTGTAGTCTGTGTTTATTAAATGTTTACTGTGTGCAAGGCACATCCTAAAGCTGATAAGAATGATGAGAGTAAGGATAATCCCTCTTGACTCTTAAGAGCTTTTCAGGAAAACAAAATTTATTTGGAGAAAGCAGCTAAACCCTAGGATACAGAAGTATGCAAAGGTATCAATACATATGGAGAGGCACTGTTCAAAGTGTCTCTGAACACCAGAAGAGCCAGCTAGGACACTTAGAGATTTGTGGATTTTGTAGAAACTTAATTAGAAATGGAAGATGCAAACAAGTAAAATTGTGTGGCTAGGGTGACTCTCAAGTTATACCAGAATTGTCTTATTTGATGTGTAAATGTTATTCCACTTCCAAGTATCTGCATAAATTTCAGCCAGAGAAAATTCACCCTTCAGATGGAGCAAACGAAGGTATTGGTCCACAGGGAGCGATTGACCACATATATGGACATCATTTGCATTTGTAAGACACAATGACTAAGTGTAAGAGCTGGAAACATTGTTACATATTTAATTTACATGAAATAACCCTGGATCATATCCAAGGCAATAATAATTCTTTAGCATTTAAGAAGCCAGTTTCCAATCATCCAAGTAAAATGTAAACATGGTCAAAGTCCTTCAACTAGAACCACATGGTATTTTTGTTCCTGGGGGGAATTGCCTGGATAATTTGAACACTTCTAATAAAAACAAATATGAATGTTTTTTATTAACTTTGTTGGCTGTGGATAACTAGGGAAGAAATTTCAATACATACCAGGGTCTTCCCTGGTCTTCCTCCCGAGAACAAGGATTATTGGGCTCTGACTACACACCTGCGTACCACAGAACATAGGCCTTTCTCCCGTATTTCATGCCCCTTCTGCCACGTCCCCACTGCATCTCCCTAACACATAGAACCCGAGAGGGACGCAATGTGTCTGTGGTATTGCTTCTGATTCTACTTCTTTCCTCCTTCTACAGCTTTATAAGAAATTCCTCTTACTATCAACTTTATCTCCCTTATTTATGCATACGTTCAGCTTTCTTTTTTAATCAGCCTAAAATATGTAAAGCCTGACAAACTACCCTCTTTAAAGATTTTAAGACTTTTTCGCCTGTATTTTTAAAAATAAACTTTTATATCACCACAAGGTAAAACAGAGAAATCACCTATCAGATGGATTTAGGTTTCCTAAAATGTCTCTTACAAATGGAAGAAAAAATAAAAGTTTCATAGCTGAAATAGTGATGTTTTAGCTTTTAAAAATTTTAAGTGAAAATAAATATTTTGGCAGACCTCATTTTGATGACATGGTATGGATCACATAAATAAAATTAGAAATGGGTTTCAAACTACAAGATTGAAGCCACTTAGAAAATATCTTCACTACACCTAAGAATCACATATTAGGTGCAGCACTGTCTCTCTGGATTGTAAACTAGATTAAGGGTGGGATGAATGTTATTTTCCTGCTCGCATATTTACATCCACACACATCTCCACATAGCCTTGTTCTTAGTAGGACTTCAGTAATTTTTTTTTTTTTTTTTTTTTTTGCGGTACCAGGGATTGAACCCAGGGGCGTTCTATCTCCGCGCTACACCCCCGGCCCTATTTTTTTTTATACTTTATTTTGAAACCGGGTCTCACGAAGTTGCAGAGGGCCTCACTAGGTAGAGAGAGAGAGAGAGAGAGAGAGACAGGGAGAGAGAGAGAGAGAGAGAGAGCTGAGGCTGGCCAGCGAACCCGGATCCTCCAGTCTCCGCCTCCCAAAGTGCTGGTATTACAAGTGTGCGCCACCATGCGCGGCCCAGTAAATGTTTTTGAATGATGGCTTTTATAAATATGAACCAAGCATTGTTGCTATCATTAGAAAAAAAAAGTCTGGCATACATCTTCTCTGTTCTTCAATTGCTAGTTACTCATGAAAAATAGAGATATAAAAGGGATGTTGACTTATTTAGTGGCCTGATTATACACTTAGTGCTTACTATGCATATACCATTATTTAACACAAAATCTACTCAGTTCCATCAGAGACATATTCATCAGGCTTCCTAAGAATTTCATTTTTAATTGGAAAATGTGATTTTACTTTTTCTTTAGGACTTAATTTTTCAACTCTAGAAAGTCAGAAAAAAAGCAATCTAAGAAAGAGAAATCAAAGAGGAAATCTTTCTTTCTTCTGGCTCCTCTCCTTTTACCCTGTTCTTAATATTTTTTGTGCATATATTTAAAGAAAAAGTGTCCATGAAGAGCCCTCCAGAGGGTCAGGTTGTCTGAAAGGGTCAGATTGGTGGTATGTTTGCTACCCCAGTGCTAACCAAACTTCCAGGATGAAAGAAATTTCACAAATAAATGCTATAATTCTAAGCAAGCAAACAGTACTGGGGTGGTTTCTCTAATCATTTTAAGTAGAATTTACAGTCCCCCATCTCTATGTTAGAAGTTGGTAACTCAGCCTACCTAATGGAAAAATGCACCTATGGCAAAGAAAAGAAAGAAAAATATCCCTGTTGAACATAGGACTTAGGTAATTTGAGAAAGAAGAACCACATGAGTGGGTGTGAAAATCACTTCATCATCATAGCACCTCAGGGTCAGAGATGCATAAGGCTGGTGGTGATACCCCTGTGCGTTTTTCCCAGAGACTCTCAAATTGGAGGAACCAGGTAGTTAGAGTGTTGGAGTGTTCACATATGACTGTGACCAAGCACTTGTGGCAGGGCGCTTAATGCTCCCCGTCCCCCACCTGCAAAGGAGAGCATGCTCTAGTCCCTGAAACCTGTTAATATACTACCTTACATAAAACAAGCGACTTTGCAGATGTGACTGTGGTTAAGGACCTTGAACGGGGGAAACTGCCCTAGATTATCTTAAGGAGCCCAATATAATCATGGGTCTATACAATGAAAAGGAAGCAAAAAGGTGAGTGAGTCAGAGAGGTGAGAATTAAGAATTCAACCAGGTGCTGTTGCTGGCTCTGAAGATGGATGATGGCTTGGAGCCAAGCGTACTGTCCCCAGCCCAGTTGTGCTAGGGCAGTGGGATAGATTGTCAAGGGATCAAAAAAGACATTCAGATTTATTGGGAAATGCTCACAGGGAAGATCCAGTGGTGCAGGCACCTCAATTTCACATAGAGCCTCCAGTGCTTTGCCAGAAAATATCTCCTCCATTCTCCCATGATACTTTGTCCAGTAGCAGCCACCTCCTGCAGGGAGGGGGGTTTATAGGTTAGATTATAAGAACAGCATCAGCTTACCTTGCGTTGTCCCAATGTATAACCACTATCCTGGAGCCTGGCATGCATGCAAGAAAGAAGTTTCTACAGATAACACAAACATGCCCTAAGTCCCAGCATAGGAGAGAAAGCCAGTGTCCTGCCAGATAATACGTATCTGGATATTCCGGCCTAGACTGGCTCTCATTGTTCCCTTCATTCGGCTAGGATTTTGGGAACAGGGAGGGGCACTTCAGGGACTGGTATCTTACCATCTGCCTTTTCTCCAAGGATGACACACCTAGGAACACCAGCAGTCTCTAGAAGCTGGGAAAGGCAAGGACACAGGTTCTCTCCCTGGAGCCTCTAGAAGGAGCGTGGCTCTGCCGACATCTCTGTTTTAGCTCAAAGACACTGATGTTGATTTACTAACCTGCTGGTTAACTGATAAAAAAATATGTACCTAACAGAACTGACTTCTTGCCCTACAGTTATTTAACACCCCTCAACACTTGTTTCCTTCCCCAAACAAGAAGTTTGACAGATCCAGATTCAGGGCTTCTTTAGTTCCCTTGTCCCTGCCATCTCTGGGGATGAGCGGAAACAGAGACTGCAGCACCCACAGTGAGTGACAAAGGAGGATCAGACTGGGACTGAAAACTCAGTGATTCATGTGGTGTTTCTGTTTATTACCTTGGCTTCAGTTATCCCAGAAGATGTGAAATAAAATCAGAGGGAAAAAGTTTTAGACAGACGTTCACATCATAAGCCATGCAGACTGCTGACCAGGCTCAATATCCTGGCAGGCAGCACCAGGAGGAAGAGGAAATTGGCATTATTTAAACAAGAATCACACAGTGTATTAGGACAAAAAAAAAAGAGTGGCACAAAGAAAATACAGATCAATCCTTTGGATTTACTACACACCCAACATGCTACCAGAGTCAAACTAATCTTACTAAATACATCATTCGTCCTATTTTCTGTATTGTGTTGTTTTATTTAAGAAAAATATACCTGCTTTGTGACTCTTACCCATTAGCAGGGTCCTCGATTCCTTAAAAAGATACAGAGTGAATTCAGAATGTCAATTTTCCAAGACTTGATTGTTAACCACAAGACTAAAAAATCCCACGCAGCACTCGAGATTTTAACAATCCATATATGATCGCATGGTTATTAAGAAGAATCAAATCAAAAGCACTAACGTGATGTGTAAAGGGCAGAGAAGTCCATGTGCTTCCAGTCCGGTACATAATGAATGTGTAACAGAGCAGTATAAACTAAAAGAGCTTTCGCAAATGGATTTTCTTAGAAATCAATGACTAGATGATGAGGGCAACATTTATCAAAAACATAAGAAGTATGGCAAGTGGTTCAGCTTTTCTATTTAAAAAAAATAAAGAGGTGATCCATTTTATTCCTTTAAGTTCATGTTTTAAGTTCTAGTACCATTCTTACACTGTGTTTCCAGTACCTATGGAGAGCTTTAGTTATGTTTTAGTATGTGTAGTTTATGGAACTTATGACACCAATGATAAAAACGTCAATTTCATATAAGAAAGCATAATTGTTTGGCTATTTTTCAATGTTAAAGGAAGCTCAATTACCTTTTAAATAATAACATTTTACTTTTCCAATTAACTTGTTCCATAACCTTTCTTCAAGTAAAAATTACTTACTGGAAAGAGCCTAGTTCCATTTAAGCAAAATCAAATAAATATACATATGTGTTTAACTTCTGTAAAGATAATAAAGAGCCCTCACTTCCCTGTGTCTTCCTCCTTTAAAAACTGCAGTAACAGATTTACTCAACCTTTCCTACCAATCCCCAGTACTAAACAAACTGTTTGCAGGTCTCACTGTACTGAGATCCACATCAACAGAGACAGTGTCTGGGTCCTAGGTAGTGGTAGTAGATATTGCTTCCGATGGTGCTGATTTCAGTAGCATAAAGAGGACGTAGCCCAGCAAATGGAAGGGCAAAGGAGAATGAAATTTTTAATAGCTTTGCTCTCTGAGTGCGTTGTCTGAAAGAATCACTCTTGCACTTGACATTTGTTGCCATTTTGCTTTTTCATTTTGAATTGTGGAGCCAGACTGTGTCTCTGTGTTGAAGGGAGGAGAAGGGGTGACCTCAGAAATGTCAGAATTATTACCACTGGCAGCCTTTAAGCTTGGATAGATGGGCTAAAGTATTTTATCAATCTGCTTCAATGCCGACTGTAGGGTAGGGACCTGAAACAATAATGAGATGCTATTTAAAAATTGGAAGAGACAAAGTATGTTCTCTCATAGGTATGGTTCCTTCATCAGCAAGGCCATGTGGTATGATAGAAGCAGATGCCCTAGGAATGAGGACAGAGTTGGGCAGACCTAAATGTAACCTCACCTTTGCCCCTTCCTATCTGTGACTTCAGACAGGGTCCATGATCTGAGCATTACCTTTCTCATCTGTAAAATGAAATTATACTACCCCTCTCACGGGGCTGTGGAGAAGATGAATGAGGTTGTGTACGGGAAAACGCCAGGTGCCACAGAAGCCAGCATGCCTTTCCTCCCTTGCTTCTATTTTATTTTAACATTGCAAGTAATTTACACTAATGGGTGGTGGAGAAAGGGGTCCAAGGCCATTGTGAGAGACTGTCCATCCCCAAAGATCTCACAGAGTCTTTAATTCACAGCAGAGGGCTTGTTCCCACTTCTTTCTGCTGAAATGTTCTTGTTCACACCCTGGAGAAATCTGAACAGCCAGTGGTACTTGCCAATCTTTTCTTGCCTGTGGATTTGAGGTCATTAGTCTGTGATATGATGGTGTCAGATGAATTCCTCTATCTGATGTAGAGTGGTCTGAGCCCAAATGCTTGACATCGGGGTGCCAGTGCTGATTGAGAAAAGT
This sequence comes from Glis glis, assembly GCA_004027185.1. Lineage (NCBI taxonomy): Eukaryota > Metazoa > Chordata > Mammalia > Rodentia > Gliridae > Glis > Glis glis. Next base: position 64,759 of record PVJS01001028.1, on the reverse strand, counting down.
TGTCCAAGATGACTCTTGTGTCTTGCACACGGCTCACAGCCAAGTTAGCAGCTTCCAATCCATACGCCTGAGATGTGAGTTTAGATATTTCTACCCATATAATTTTCCTCTGTGGGTACATTGAAGCTTGCTGGAACTAAGCCAGCAATCTGGGCTCATTTCAAGAAAAGCAGAAAACATTATACTGAGTACATACTCAAGATCTGAGATAGGCAAGGCAAATAGATTTGTCACGAATGACTAGTCTGTTGGCCATGCTGCTCAGGCAGCGGTGTGTAGAATTCCCAGGCCTCTTCTAGGCTCAGCATAAATGTGTGCCTTGATCAGTGATGGTGTCTGCAGCGGGGACTGGGAAGGGTTATTGGAGCACATATAATAGATTTAGAAACCCCATTCCCAGGGAATTCGCAAAGTTCTGCTTTGGCTCAGTAAGGACACTGACCATTATTCAAAGCTGGCCTTATCTATACAAACAGAGCATGATGCCGTGGTAGATAATTGCTTTATCTGGATGATAGCACCGTGAATCCAAGACCATCCCAATCTCTGGTCAATTCTGGAAGAGGTTCCAGACCCAATAATAATTTTGAATGTCTCCAGGAATACCTGAATACTATCTGGTCTCTCACAGCCTTATGATCCTTGGGACTCAGAGGCTTGTCCTGCATCACTGGAAATCACCAGAAGCCCACACCAGTCCTGATGATTTCACCATTCCTTCTAGAAGCCAACCTCAGGCAGGTATATGTACTGAACAAAAGAACACAAAACATGCTGTTCCAGAAACACAAAACACAGGACTTTGAAATCAATTTAGACATTTTAAGCCAAAAATCTACCAGCCTTCTACCTTCCTCCTGAGCCATTGATCTCCTGCCAAATGCATGTATTTATGATCAATCAAAAATGGCATACCATTGAGAATTTAATGAGAGACACCTCATTAAATGAGGTTTCTGAGGCAGATGGGGCCTCAGAAGTGCCCCATCTGCCTATTGTCTCTCTTCCTTGTCAAGAGGAGAAGAAAGGATGCACATCTTTTCAATGAACACCAGGTGCTAAGTAAAATCATTATCAAGAATCAATACCTGACCATTGACTTTAGGCTTACAGTGCTAGCACAGGTGAGCCACAGTTTACACAAAACAGGGGTCCCTGAGAACATACACTGGTCAGAATCATTAAAAAAGATGAACTATGCTATTTTTAATTATGATGGATTTTTTGAATATATGTGAATAAAGCCCCCCAGACCCTTCTGAACATGATGATATTAGGCTATTGCATTGCTTTGATGGTTGAGTGACAAGAAAACTTTAATTTCATATTTTATTTGTTTTTTTCTCTCACAACTCATCCAAAACTATATAGTACTAGCCATACTATAAAACCAACAACCTGACACCCATGTCAAAAGTACACATTTGACTTTGCCTTGATATGATTTTGGGACACAGAGGTCTGTATCCTTTGAACAGTACAGTTCTGGAAGTACCCACAGTTCTCCTCCTGGCCTATTTCTCTTGAACCCAATAATTTTAATATATTTGAATATTTAAATCCACTCGTTGTAGGTTTTTTTCCCCCCTCTCAACTGAAATTTCACCAAGAATCCTTTATTAGTTTCCTGGGGTGGCCATAATAAAGCACTATAGACTGGACAGCTTGAACGGAAGAAATTTATTGTCTGGCAGCTCTGGGAGCTGGAATTCTCAGATCAAGGTGTTGGCAGGGCTAGTGGCTCCTGGGGGCTGTAAGGGAGACTTTGTTTCATGCTTTTCTCCAGCTTCCAGTGGCTTGCCGGCAATCTTTAGGGTTCCTTGATTTGTAGAAGCATCTTCCTTCTCTGCCTTCATGCTCATGGTGCTCTCCCTGTGTGTTTCTGCCTCCAAATTATCCCTTTTTATTAAGGATACCGTACATATTGGATTAGGGCCCACTGTAATGACCTTGCTTTAATTCAGTACTCCACAAAGACCATATTCCCAAATTTCAACCCACAACAAATCTCCATTATAAAACAAGGTGAAGCTGCTTACCTTGCAGTGAGGTAGAAGGTAAAGAGTCCTCTCTGTTTGATGCCTCCTCTTTCATTTCTTCCCCTTTCTCTCTTGATGTTTCTCTGAACACTCTAAGCTGTTTTTAAATCATTCCTCCCACAAAATTGGCATGTAACAGAGTTCAACAAGGGTTAAGCCTTGCATTTATCAATTTAATATTAACTGCATCTTAAACAACTCAGTCCTGTGACATTTTCATTCTAGATGGCAGCCCCTATGAGGGAGCATGGGAGGCTGTTGAGTCCCCAAGGGAGACTGTAATGGAACTGCCTCTGAATAACATCTCTGTGGAGTCTCTTCCATCACATGGGAGAATGAGTTACTTTCCATCAAGCCCTTACCATCAACTCACAAAGTGCTGCTGGAACTTTCTGGTGGAAGCCAAACTTCCCATTAGCCATAGCACAGATCAGCAGAACCTCAATGACATGCACAACTTAGCCAAGAACCAATTTACTTACTGGCCTTATTCTTCTTTCTTGCTGCCAGATCTAGTAACTTCCCAAATTATAGAGCCAGAAAGCCAATTACAAACCCCTTGAATTTTAATTTCTGAAGGCCCCTAGCTACTCAATTGTGTACTATGTGCACAGAATTTGTTCATCTTGCAGCCCTGAACACACAAGGAACCACAGCATTGTTCACCTTATAGCAACAAAAAACAGATAAGAACCATCTACTAGCTCTAGAAGAGCACTGGCTATGAGGGAGCCCCCCCCCCCCGCCCATCATCCCTCTCCATCACAGTCACATCTTGTGTCTGTATTACTCTTCAAGTATATTGGTTTCTATCAACTTCTTCATGAAAGCACTAGAAAATATCTTCATTTTGTGGCTACTGAGAAGTCAATAATCATACCATTGAGAAGAATGATAGACCAGGATTCTCCCACCAGAATCCCAGAATATAATCATAAGCACTTTGTAATCCATTCCAATCATAGAGCAGATAAACTGAATTTCCCATAAATTCTGCTCTAAAGGAACATGCCTATTCCTTTAAAAAATGTACAATCAAAACCACCAGGCTTACGGGGAAAAAAATGGGTCAAGGGAATAGCACTCAAAAATTTCACCAGTGACCTGTAAGAAATAGGAAACTATTAAAAATATCATGTTAGGTGGCTGAGAAATATGTATATATTATAATACATGTGTGCATTAGATAGAATTCCCAACACTGTGATCTAAACACTTGACATTAAAAACCTAGGGGAGGAAGGATTTATTTGCTCACAGTTCTGGAGATTTCAGTCCATGTTAGCCCAGCCTCCAAGCAGGAACCACAGCTGCTGGTCCTCAGAGAATCATGGCAGGAAGCAGAGAGAAAGAGGGTGAGAACTTGTGTCATCTCATGAAAGCAGTGGAAAGGAAGCTTCAGTGGCCCTGCAAAAAGACACTGTCCCTAGCCACAGCCCCAGGGACCAACCTCTGCCCATGTCCTGCCTCTGAACATGGCTTCGTAGCTTAACATGTTAGCTTTGAGGTACCTTTTAAATCCAAACCTTAACACTGTGGTATGGTATCTTGAAAAAGATCTGCAATTTTCTTGTATAAGTGTACAATAGAAGGGTTGCAGTTTGTGAGCTATTAAAGTTGTCTGAATTTTTTTTTTTTTTTTGCGGTACCGGGGATTGAACCCAGGGGCATTCTACCTCCGTGCTATACCCCTGGCCCTATTTTTTATACTTTATTTTGAAACCTGGTCTCACAAAGTTGCGGAGGGCCTCACTAAGGAGAGAGAGAGAGAGAGAGAGAGAAAAAAAAACAGGGAGAGAGAGAGTGAGAGAGCTGAGGCTGGCTGTGAACCCGGATCCTCTGGTCTCCGCCTCCCAAAGTACTGGGATTACAAGCGTGCGCCACCACGCCCGGCTTAAAGTTGTCTGAAATTTGATAGAAAATTATAACTCCAGATGTGGATGGTTGTGGCTCATAACACATTTGGTAGATGTTTGAGATGTGTGCATTGTGTGCATTCCTACATGGTTTGGTTCAGCAGGATGCAGTTTTCTGTGCTCATCTATTGTTTCTCACTGACAAAATCATGCATCAGCAAACGAAAAATTTGCATTATGCTTGAATTTTCCCTAATATTTCTCTAAATGTTATTTTCTGATTGTTTCCTAATGTATCAAGCATATTAGGACAAATTCACATTTTCAAAGCAGTCATTATAGCAGAACTCATCACACTTGAAGATGTACCTTGAATTTATACCATCCAGCAGAGAAAATCAGGCCCACTTCTTCGAGCATTCCCATCCTCTATGATGTTAATCTGGTATCCCATCATTTTGCTTTTCAGCACCCACTTCCCTCTGTCTCTCTAGCATTCTAACGCCAGGGAGAAAACATGTACAGACGATGCACATTGGCTTACAGTAAGCTCTAGAAAACTCCTTGATATTGGAAACCAAAGTTGGTTATCCACTTCATACATACATTTGATGAGCTGACTATAATGCCGGAAGGAGGACAACTTCAGCAAACTTTTGGGGGACTTTTGAATATTGTCTGTCCCAGACATTTAGAATCTAGCTCATAGGTAACCTTGTGGTCCACATCACGTTTCCCGTTTCCTCTTTCATGGCACTGAGCTGCATATGGAGTGACTCGCTCAACATTTTAATCCATGTAACACAAAAAGTAGATTATTTGGAGCTCTGAGGAACAGCAGAGATTATCATGCTATCCACTGGGAGACCGAACTTTGTTCAGACATAATGCTAGAACATTACTACATAGACATAAACACAAAGATCACAGGAAAGATAGAGAGAATAGCCCTGGTATTGGAAAACTAGAGCAACTATAAGAGATGTGAGGGTAGGATTGGCTGTGCTACCACCAAAGGAAAGGAACTTGCTTCAGACCTTGTTCTGAACCACTCTCTTCCTCAAAGTTGTCTAGTGCATGCACTTGGGGCTTCAACCCTCCTACATCTTAATTCCCCCTCCTTCCCTAGACCAAAGCTGGTGTCCTAGCTTCTTTGCTGGACCTTTGCACTCTGATAATGTGGAATGAACCATTCTCTTAGCATCACCAAGAACTGTGTCTTACTAACTTGTCAAAGCTCCACATCCACAAATGATCTGCTGGGATTTTCCGTTCTTGACTCAATCACTTCCTTGCTCTTCTGCTCCACCCTAAACTGCATCTGCCTAGGTGAACTAGGCAGATCTTAATAGTAAAATCACAGAAAGGAGAATTTCTCTTGGTCATGATACCAAAAGGAGCTCATGGATATCTTTTAGACCAGAATGAGAATGACCTCATGTAATTTTTTAGTTTTTATCATTTTCAAAATATTGTGAGAATTCATTGTCTTTTTGAATGGAGTCAACTTAGTAACTGCCTTGTTAAAAAAAAAGGCATATTCACTCTTTCCAAATAATATAACCGTAAAGCTATTTTGCAATTTCTAATTATATTAGGATATTATCATATTCATTGTGAATAAACAATAGTGCTAAAACCATTAGGAGTTTTGCATTTAATTAGTGTTTAATATTATGAATGATACTAGGATTCAACCATGGATGAGTTAAGAAGGCAGATTCATCACAAAATAAATGAAGGCACTGAAATGAAAGCTTTATTTATTCTTTTGTGTCACTTGTGAAACCAAGTGACTTTCTTGATACTCATATGGTACATTTAGGGCTCCAATGTTTTTCTTGCATCATAGAGCTATGCTTGTCCTAAGTAAACTTTTAGATTTTTCCATAGTGTATTTACTATAATCTGATTGATTTTCATTTCAGTTCAGCTATTGATATTGATTGCCAAAATGTGAGTTTGCCATTGGGAATCCAATTATAAAAATAATATTAATAAAACCAGACAACTGCCCCTCTGCATTTTAAGGCAGTAAAAAAATGATTTGGCTTCCCTTTTTATGACAGAACCAATGCATAATAGTCAAATGGGGAAAGAAATCGTTCATGTAAGTGACAGTGTGCAAAGCAGTCCAGTTTTAGAAAGAAAGTAGTAATTTGCCAAAAAAAAAGCAAGCAAGAAAAAATATAGTATGGAACCAATGGAATGAGATCGTAACAATGTCACATAGGAAATCATAATTCTTTATAAGTAAGATAAATTAAAAATTAAAATACTTTAACAGTTGAAAATAAAGAGATTAAAGAAAACTGGCTGCCTGGGCTTGGTGGCATAAACCTGTAATCCCAGTCCTTGTGAAAGAGCAAGACAAAAATTTTAAAAGGGCTGGTGGTATAGCTCAGAGGTAGAATGCCCCTGGGTTTAATCCCCAGTATGAAGAAGAAGGAGAAGGAAGAGGTGTGAAGAGGAAGAGAAGGAGGAGGAGGAGAAGAAGAAGAAGCTGAAATAAATAGTATAATTGAAAACTAATTTAAAACATTTTCAGAAACAAAAGAAATATAAGTTTCTCGTCCTACATGCAAAAGGGTGCATAAAGTCATGAAAAATTCTTAATTCTAAATAAAATACATTTGAGGGTTTTTAGAGGTCATGGAAAATCATTTCAAAATTGGATAAAATAATATTGAGTGATTTATAGCTTTTAAGAGAGAGAGGAAACAATGTAATGACTTGAAGAAATGGAAAGAATAAAGACTCAAGAAATAACACAGAGACTGAAAAGAATAACACAGAGAAATATAGAGAATCCAGCTGCATAAGAAGAAATGGCTTTAAAACATATCAGCAAGAGACTGAAAAGAATAGGAATATTCTACAAATGTATTAGATAATAAAAGTGCAGCTTTGGGAGTCTCAGATCAGAAAAAAAGTGATAGGAGTTTTTCTTTTTCTTTTTTATTTTTTTTCATCAACTCTGAAAGGAGCTTAAAATATTTATTTACTTTTCTTTCCCACAATGCAGGAATAATAAATCCCAACAAATAAAGTGTGTGTGTGTAGGTATGTGTACACATGTGTGATTGTGCATGTGTGCACATATATGTGTGTGTGTGTGTGACCACATATGAACATGCAAGTGTTCTGTGTACACATACATATGTGTATGTGTGTAAAGACAATGGAGATTCTAGACACTTCAATCCACTATATCATATATCTCTAAAGTTAAGATAGAGTAATCCCAGGGTTTCTATTCTTTTTTATTCAGGAAGAAGACAGTCTACCCTAATGGGTATAAATGATCTTTAGAGTCATGTATATATGGGTTGGAATTCCTATATGCCACTTCTACACTGTATCACATAAGGCAATGTAATTAGTTTACCCATGGCTCAATTTATTATTTAAAAATGAGAATTCATATGATTATTTTAGTGACTGAATGAGATCATGTATAAAGATCTCAAAATAGCACCTAACACATGATATATGGGATAGGTGCTATTTACTGATATATATACTAGGAACCAAGCCAAAATAAAACATGCCAGAAAGTCCAGCAAGAAAATAGGAGATAGGAGGAGAGAACTGAGAATTGACCAATCCATGTCTGTCCTAGCTCAAAAGACACATACAAAGAGGAACCTACAGCCTACATTAGCATCAACCCCTGCATCCCGGGTCACTCTTTTCTCAGTCAGCATGTGACCGTGCAGTCAAAGTAAGAAGGGAACTCTTAGAGGGTGGATAGTGAAGTTCTGTAATACATTGTGCACTGAAGGGCACTGCCCCAGTGCAAGAAACATTAGTTGATGATGATGAAGCCAACAACCTGAGAGTTTAATCTAGATATTGAAAGTAGTACATTACATACTTTTCGTAACTCTTCTAGAAGTCTAAAACATAGAATAAAAAGCTTCTTTTTGAGTGGACCATGTGCCAAAATGAAATATATAGATCACTTGGTCGTATTTGCATGAGTATATTGTCACTGAAAATATATACATGTATTCATGAACACATGCAAAGAGAAATATAGAGCATCCAGCTGTGTAAGAAGAAATGGCTTTAAAACATATCAGCAAGTCAGCAGCTAAATCATTAAACTGACAGGAAACATTGTTTGTGAATCCCATGCCATTGTGCAAAGATTATACTGGATCTGACTAGGATGCATTAGGAGACCAGGGTGCCTGGAGTTTGAAAAAGATCTTTAAAGGTAAAGAAAGAGAAATGTGACTGAGAGAAAAGGAAGCAGATGTTCTCACTAGAATAAAACACCAAATTACGAAAATTTGAGCTTTACAACAGCTTTAAATTACCCTCTGTGGTGTAGCATAAGAACTTTAAACTTTAATGAAAGCAAAAAATCATTTTGTCATCCAGGCCATAGGGTATTTTTCTTTCCATGTCTCCTTTTCATTCATTCTGGGTCTGTCTTCTTTTTTTTTTTTCCTTGTGACCTAGTATTTGCTTCTCTGGCAAACTTAGGTATCTACTAACAAAGGGAAATGGACCAAAGAGGCATTTATGTGAATAATTCAGGCAGAAACAATTTATAACTGAAGTAGCAAAAAGTTTAAGACAAAAAGACATTTTTGCTTGGATTAACCACAGATCTGATTTGGTTCCAGACATACGATTAGGATGCCTCTACTGCTGCAACTTTGATTCATCCCAGAGCCGTGCTTTGAGGCCTGTGATAACACCAGCGTTGTCATGTTCATGAATACTTACTTTTGAGCACCACTGCTCAGTTCTCATATTCTGAAAAACTTCACATTCTGAAAAACTAAGGGGAAATTTGATGCATTCAACATGTATAAACTCTGATAAACCCAGTGTGTGTGTGTGTGTGTGTGTGTGTGTGTGTGTGTGTGTGTGTGTTTACTGGGGATTGAACCCAGAGGCATTCTACCTCTGAGCTACACCCCCATTGAAAGAGGGTCTCACTAGGTTGCTGAGAGTCTCACTAAGTTGCTGAGGCTGGCCTCAAACCCGTGACCCTCCTGTCTCAGCCTCCCAAATACTGGGATCATAGGTATGTGCCACCATGCCAACTTAAACTTCTGCATACTTGAATGAGTGAGGGCCATCATCAAGTGTTCCATTGTATTATGACATCATGTATAGCATTTCCATAATCTGTCAACAGACTTCCAGTGGTGGTTCTACAGCTGGATAAAGACATCCTCCTGATTAGTATCCCGGCCTTTCTCTCTCTGGGGTGTTGGGTCTATATTGATGGAGGCTCTAGGTTCCTCTTTGTATGCATCTTTTGAACTAGGGCCGTCATGGATCAGTCCGTTCTCGGTTTTCTCCTCCTATCTCCTGTTTTCTAGGAGGACTCTCTGGTGTGTCTTATTTTGGCTTAGTTTCTAGCATGCTTACAGTGGAGACAGGAGGAAAGGAAAAAAAATGGATGCATTAGATCTTTTCTTCTTGCCCCTTAGTTTTCTTTTAACAATACACTCTATTGACAGGAACTGAGCATGTGGAAAAAATGCATGAGGACAAGGAAATTGTAAACCTGATCATGGAAACCAGGTAGAATGGGAGAGTGGTGTGCCTTTGGCCTCAGGCCCTCTGAAATGACCTCAGCTAAGAACACTGTGGGAAAGAGAAGCTGATTCTAAAAAGAGGATATTCGAAACATTTACAAAAATTACTTTAAGGCAAAATATTGGGGGAAAATATTGCCTTGTGGTGGTGTTAATTTAGAAGGACAATTCATGATATCTAACCCAAGAAATTAACTCAATATACTCCTCATAGGGAACTGAAATCACATAGAACTCTGAAATAAGAAGGGATAAAAGGAAGAGTAGGAAATTATTTTGAGACAACCAGGTGAGAAAATAATGCAAAATTTCAATAGGATTTAGAAAAGAAATGGATATTCATCTGAGTCTCGAAAGAATGGAAATCACCACATAAAGCCGTCTCTTCTTACCATTTAGCTTTCGAGGAGCGGTGAAAGGAAAAGGCTTATTTTTAGACTTCTCTTCTTAAGCACAATAAAAATCATACTGGGAAAATGAGTCAAAGATTGACACTTTCAGCTTTACTGAGATAAAATTGACAAAAATTGTATATGTTCAAGGTGTACAATATGATATTTGATATATTTATACACATGTGAAATGATTGCCACAATTGAGCTAATTAACATAGCTATTGCTTTGCAGAGTTATATTTTGTGTGTGTGGTGAGAACAATTAAGACCTACTTACTATCTTAGCAAATTACAAGTATACATTACTAGTAGTAGTAGTAGTAGTAGTAGTAGTAGTAGTAGCATACATTATTAACTATAGTCACCATGCTGGACATGTCTCCAGAAGTTATTCATCTTTTAACTGCAAGTTTATACCCCTTGAACAATATCCCCTGTCCCCCCACCTCTCAGCCCCTGGTAACCATCCTTCTAGTCTGTTTCTATGAATTCTGCTGTTTCAGATTCTACATACAAGTGAGATCCTGCAGTATTCATCTTTCTATGTCTGATTTATATCACTTAGCATAATGTTCCCCAGGCTAATCCACGTTGTCACAAGTGGGAGGATTTCCTTCTTTTTTTAAGGGAGTATAATAGTCCATTGTATGTACATACCACATTTTTGTTATCCATTTACCTACTGACAGACACTTAGGTTGTCCAGATCTTGGCTACTGTGAAAAATGCTGAATGAACATAGGAATGCAGATCTCTTCAACATAGTGATTTTATATCCTTTCGTCTTTACAAGTTCCTTTGGAGAGAATTTTTCTGGTATGATGATCTTCTTTGGGATGATTCTACACAGTAAAGATAATGAAGATTCATTTTACCCTAATGGCATAATATGTACTTTTGCCCTTTCAACTAGTAGCCAAGTAGAGCTCAGCAAATCCACATAGTGAGGTGAAGCAAATGCTACTCGCCCGATTTCACTGCTAAAGGACAGGTCAGGGCCGGGGCCGGGGCTACAAACTGCTAGATTCAGGTCCTAGAAGGCCCTTCCAGGGGCTCGGTGCAAGGAGGGTGTGACAGATGGGAACTTGGAATTGGAGAAAGAAACAGGGCACAGGGACAGCTAGAGGTGGGGGCGGGTGCACTGTGGTACCCTCCCCATAACCCTTCAGGTCTGCAGTAAAATAGACACGCTCACCAGTTTCACGCGGAAATGATGAGGATTCAGAGATCTTTGCCCCATCTGTGTTTTATCCAGGAGGCAAATGAATTCAGAAGGGAAATTAACAATGCCTAACATTAGAAAAAATATAAATAGACTCCATTTAGGGATTTGAAATAGAGCAAAGGTATCCCAGCAAACCCAGGCCGAAGAACTCTGTCGCGGAGAAGTAGGGCAAGAAATATGCTGAAATCATGGAGAGGACTTGTAGCTCCTGTAGGTTTTGAGCCAAGTATCCTAAGACTCTGAGAGGCAAGGAGACTCCAGCGACCCCCAGGGGACACAAAGCCCCAGTGCAGGGCGGCTGGGCTCTGCTCACCGCAGCACAGCTGAAAGTGCGTGCTCAGGAGCATCTAAGGCCACCTCAGGGCTCCGGTCCCCTTCCTGCCCAAACACTAGGCACTGGACCTGACAGGGAGTTCTCGGCACTGGGGACCAGTGCGTGCCTTTGTGCTTTGAATGAGTAAGAAAAGCATAACCCTGCCGGGGCATGTGGGCAGAGAGGCTATGTCTCAGAGGGCAGGGGGTGAACGCCATAGTCCATGTAAGCTCTCTGTTCAAGGACAGTGGGCGCCGAGGCACTGCATGTCAAGGGGGGCAAATGAGGACAAACCCAGCTGAAAATTGCAGGCGTCTTTATTCACTGTGACAGTATAAGCAGAAGGACAGAAAAAAGATGCCAGCTCCCCATGTAGTCAGGTGGTCTTACTGCCAAGGGAGTCCTGGACCAGAGACTCCTGCCATTTGATGCCTGGGGGGCTGTGGGAAGGGAGAGAGGAAGAACTTGGAAAGGAAAGGAACTGGATGCTGACTCAGAGTGAAGAAAAGGGTCTTCACACACCCTCCATAAGGCGGTCCCAGCCCATGCTCTTAGGGCCAAGGGCTGCCGAATCAGGAGTCCCCAAACTGAGGCCCCGGGGGTAGGGATGCCGACATGCCTGTGACCATGGCCCGTGGTGGGCAAGGAGTGAGGTTCAGAGTCCCTTACTGCGCCTCCCATCAGACACTGCAACTCACTGGCTGTGCACGAGGCCGGGTTGGGGAGGGCGCTGTGCCCCCGTAAGGCCTGCCAGGTAGACCGGAAATGTAGGATTTTTGACCTGGGGTTGGACTCCTCACTACCATGTTGAAATTTTTAATACTATAATTATGTTATTTAGGTCTTCACAAATCTGATATTTTCATATTAACAACATAGTATTGTTCATTTTCCTAATGAATAAAACAGAAGAAGGCTTATTTTTATCTTGAACTATCATATCATCATATAGAAAGCTACAAAGAGATGAAATAGATTTTGTATTTCAGCCGACAATCAGATATGTACAATAATTGTCTTTATATCAGGTTTCCCACTGTTTATGGTGTTTTAGAATGCTTGGAGGGTTTTTTTTTTTTGGTAAGGCAATAAATAGATTAGATATTGGAAGAAAAGAATATATTGCTATGTTAGTTCTACATTTCTTTCTGTAAAAGAATTCAACCTTCTACAAAATTCCAGTGGAGATAATATCCTGATTAATCAAATAATCCTTTTCTTATCAGTTAATATATTCCCTCAGAAAAAGCAGAACCTAAATGTGTAATTTTTGATGCTCTGACATGAGTCTTGCTAGAGGCCACTGGCAGATGCATTAAGCACTGAGAACCATAACTTATGTGACCCTCAGTTAATACTTAGACTACTTTGCTGCTGCTGCTGCTGCTGCTGCTGCTGCTGCTGCTGCTGCTGCTGCTAACCAACAGCAAGGCTGTCTATGCAGTGTCCAAACCAGAGAGCTCAGTGCTAGGCTCCAAACTGCCCCATGCTGACTACTTAGGCCCATGTCGCCTGACAGAGAGAACTTTTCCCCCAAGGAGGTCAGTGGCCTTTTGTAGAAATCCCTTTGGGTTTCAGGTCAAATCCATCCCTCAGAGAATTGTAATCCCATCCACAAATAAAGGTCATGAGAGTTGCTTAAACTCTAGAACCTCCCCAAAATCAGACCATTAGTCCCTATGTTAAGATACACAGGATATGATTATTGCATGTCAGATACTACCTAACCAGTTTACTAGGAATAATTCATTTCTTCCCAATAAAAATTTTGTTCATATACTAGGTATTATTATTATTGCCCTTGTTTTATAGAGGAAAAAATAGAGAGACAGAGAGGGAAAAATCTTTCTGGAGGTCACACATCTAATAAGTGGCAAAACTGGAATATATACATAGTATGGACCCTTGATCATTGCTCCAAAGGTCTCTCCTTGTGAAGTAAAGGAAATAAATTCTCTCGGCTCCTTGATATCACCCAGTGCCTCCAACCAGGTGATCTAAGACAACAGAAGGTGGAAATCCTTTCTCAAAAGCCCCAGAATTAACTACACAACAAAAAAGACTTTTCACTTAAAGCCAAGAACTCCATCTGGGTTTGGGCCCAGAATTTAGCATGGGGATAAATCAGGGCTTACATTTTTCTATAAAGGAGTTTGGGGTGAGAGAAGATGGAGGACCACAGTTAAAAGGGAGATGATCCCTCAGTGACTGCACACTTAGATTTAAATACAGCAATCCATTTCCTTTAACAACAGGGATTTTTTTATACTTATGGTTTTACATGTGTGCATGTGCGTGCACACACACACACACACACACACACACACACCGCACACACACACTTCCAGATCTCTCTGTTACATAATGAAGACAAAACAGAATGCAGCTGATGCGGGATCTTTCCTATGGGGACTCCAGATAGAAGATTCTTCTTTTACATTACCTTATCCTACTTCTCGACCAACAGAGCCCAAGTCCACTAAATACTGAGAGAGGTCATGGCTAAGGCTATGGGTGCTGCAGGTAGACTACTGATCACAAATTCAATTGAAGGTTCACACTGAAAATCATTTCTGTTATTTAACTTAAACTATATTTAATTTATATCCCATGATAGATTTTTTAATACTTTATTTTTAAAGGTGGCTTTAGGCTCACAGAAAGATTAAGCAGAAGGTACAGAGAGTTCCCATGTATCCCCTACTCCTTCACGTGCATAACCTTCCACTATCAATATCCCACAGCAAAGGGCATATGGTAACTCTTCATTTTTCCCTCAATTTTGCTGTGAACTTAAAGGGCTATCAAAATAAAGTTTATTTACTTAAAATTCTGCACTAGAGTTGTACTTTTGTTTTTACAATCAGTGATTGTTCATTGAACATCATCACCAAATGTCCATGGTTTACATTAGGGCTCACTCTTAGTGTTATACCCTCCATGGATCTTGACAAATATATGACGACATATATCCATCATTATAACGTCATGCAGAATAATTTCAGTACTGTAAAATTCCTGTGTTCCACCTAGTCCTCTGTCCCTCTCCCGATCCCTGACAACAACATTCTTTCACTGTCTCCACAGTTTTTTCAGTAGAACATCATATCATTGAATTCACACAGTCTGTAGCCTATTAAGATTGGCGGCTCTCACTTAGTAATATGCATTTAAATTCCCTCCATGTCTTTTCAAGACTTATAACTAGTTACTTTTTAGGCCAAATATTATTCCATTGTCTGGATGGACCAGAGTTTACTTATCCATTCACCTGCTGAAGGACATCTTGGTTGTCTCCAAGTTTGGGTAATTATGGATGAAGTTGTTATCAAGATTCATGTTGAGGGCATTTTGTGGACATAAGATTTTAACTCTTTTGCATAAATACCAAGGAGTATGATTGTTGCATCCTGTGGTAAGACTATGTTTTGTTTTGTAAGAAACTGCCAAACTGTCTTCCAAAGTGGCTATACCATTTTGAATTCCCACAAGCAACGAATCAGAGTTCCTGTTGAACTCAGAATCCTCACCACATATTCACTAGAATTTGATGTGTTTAATGTTTTTGGATTTCGGCCATTATAATAGCTGTATAGTGGTATTTTGTTGTTGTTTTAGTTTGCTATGCCCTTAAATATTTGGGATAACAGTTCTTTATCAAATGTGTCTTTTGCAAACATTTTCTCACAGAATGTGGTATGTCTTCTCTTCTGAAGTTGTCTTTGGAAGAACAAAATTTTTTAATTCTAATCAAATCCAGCTTATCAATTATTTATCTCATGGATCATGCCTTTGATGCTGTATTTAAAAAGACATTTCCATATCTAAGGTCACCCAGATTTTCTCATATATTATCTTCAAGGAATTTTATAGCTTCATGTCTTACATTTAAGGCCATAATATATTTTGAGTTCATTTTTAAAGGGTGTATTCTTTTACTGCATATGAATGTCCACTGTCTTCCAAGGAATTGGTCAATTTCATCTGGGTTATCCAATCTGGGGACAAAGAATTATTAATAATATTCCTTTATTATCTTTTCAATGTCCGTGGATCTGTAGTGATGTCTGATCTCTTATATTTACATTAGTGATTGGTATCTTTCCTCTTTTTTCTTAGTGTGGCTATAGGCTTGTCAGTTTTATTGATATTTTTCTTTTATTCCTATTCAATAATTTTCTATTGAAATTTTTGGTTTTGTTGATTTTTCTCTAGTGATTTCTTATTTTAAATTTCATTGATTTCTACTTTAATTTTTACTTATTTTTTCCACTCACTTTGGATTTAATTTGCTCTTCTTTTTCTAGTTTTTATGTAAATGTAAATTATTGATTTTCTGATTTTCTAATATATGACTTTAATGCTCTAAATTGCCTTTAAGGCAATCTTTCTCTGCACCTCACAAATTCTGGTAAGATGTGTTTATACTTTGATTAAGTTCAAAATATTTTTAAATTTTCTTCATATTTTGTCTCTAAACCATGTGTTATTTAGAAATATGTTACTTAATCTCCAAGTATTAGAGAATTTTCAGCTATACTACTATAATTGCCTCTGTGTGTGTGTGTATGTGTATGTGTTTTACTGGGGATTTGAACCCAGGGGCATTCTACCTCTGAGCTACACCTCCAGTTCTTTTATTTTATGTTTGTTTGTTTGCTAGTTAGTTAGTTTGTTCATTTGTTTGCTTGTTTTGAAACAGGATCTCTCTAGGTTGCTAAGATTGCTGAGGCTGGTCTCAAACCTACAATTCTCCTGTCTCAGTCTCTCAAGCACTGGGATTACAGGTGTGTACCACAATGCCCAGCTTGACTTTTAAACTAATTGTAATCTAGGAGAAGATATTGTGTGAATTGTGTTTTGAAATGTTTTTAGGTGTGCTTTATGGCCCAAATGTGGTTTATCCTGGTGAATGTTCCATGTGAGTTTGAGAAGTGTACGCGTTCTATTGTTGCTGGATGAAGTAGTCAATAGATGTCAATTATGCCCATTGGTGCTGTGGAGTTCAACATGTCCTTTACTGATTTGCTTGTTGGTTAGATTTTTCCATCTCTAAGAGATGTTGAAGTCTCCAAGTCTAAGAGTAAAATCATTTACTTCTCCTTGCAGCTGTTTTTACCTCACATATTTTGATACTCTGCGGTTAAGTGCATATTCATTAAGAATTATTAAGTTTTCTTGGAGACTTAGCATCTTTAATACTGTGAAATGCCCCCACTTTATCCCTAATTTGTTTGCTCTGAAGTCTAGTCTATCTGGAATTTTATAACTATTTTCTATTTCTTTTGATTAGTCTTGCCTGCCACGCATGAGGCCCTAAATTCAATCCCCAGCCTCCCCTACCAAAGTCTTTTAATTGGTCTTACATACAACATCTTTATCCATCTCTTTACTTTTAATCTATATGTCTTAATAGTTAAAGGGTATTTCTTGTAGACAACATACAGTTTAATCTTGTCACTAGATCCATTCTGACAATCTCAATTTTGGGGGGTAATAAGTATTGAATTTAGGTGTATTCTACCTCTGAGATACACCCCCACCCCTTTTTAATTTTTGTTTTTGAAACAGGATCTAATTAGGTTTCTGAAGAGTCTCATTAAGCTGCTGAGGCTGGTTTCAAACCTGTGATCCTACTTTTTCAGCCTCCTAAGTACTGGGATTACTGGTGTGTGCCAACATGCCTGACTAACTCTGTCTTTTAGTTGATATAACCAGTGGTATTTAAAGTGACTAATGATATAGCTAATTAGTATCTACTGTATTTGTTAATGTTTTCTATTGGTTGCCTTTGTTTTTTTGTTCTAATTGTTGTCTCCCATTCTCTTTTTGCTTTTTGTTATTTTAATTGAGCATTTTATATGATTCTATTTTCTCTCTATTCTTTGCATATCAACTATATTTCCTTTTCTTTTTTCTTTTTTTTTTTTTTAGTTCTTGCCCTTGCCTTTACAATATGTATTTAGAACAAACTCAAGTTCACTTTTAAATAACAGCATGGCAACACTTTCCAAGTAATATGAGTACCTTAGAACAATGAAAGAATTCTAATTCCTCCCTTTCATCCCTGTGTCACTGGTGTCATTCATTGCACTTACACATAAATATACATAATCAAATACATTGTTCCCATTATTTTTATAAAGCTATTATTATTAAGTAGATCAATTAAGAATAAGAAAAATAAGTTTTTATTTTACCATCACTATTCCTTCTCTGATGCCCTTTCTTAATTTGTATAAATTCAAGTTTCTGACCTATATTATCTGCCTTCTCTCTAAAGAAAGAACTCTCTTGATTTTTGTTTGTATGAGAAAATCTTTTGTTCCTCTTTCACTTCTTAATGATAATTTCACAGGGTATAAAGTTCTAGGATGGTGGGATTTTTCTCTCAAAACTTTCTATATTTCACTCCACTCACTTCTTTCTCGCATGGTTCCTGAGGACAAGTCAGTTGCAACAATTATCTCTGATCTAGGATGTTTTCTGGTTATGGCTTCTTCAAGATTTTTTATCTCTGATTTTCTGCTGCTTGAATTTAATTATGCTATGTATCATTTTTGGTGTTGACTGGTGTTCTCTGAGATTCTTTGATCTATGGTTTGATATTTGATATTAATTTGAGAAAAATCCCAATCATTATTGCTCCAAATATTTCTTCTGTTCCAGATCTCTCTCTTTCTTCTCCTTGTAGTATTAATAATACACATATTTTATAACCTAGTAATTGTCCCACAGTTCTTTGACAATATGTTCTGTTTATTTGTTTTTCAGTATTTTCCCTCTGTTTTTCCATTTTGAAAGTGTCTACTGACATAACCTTATGGTCAGAGATTCTTTCTTTCCTCAGCCATGTCTAGTTCATTAATGAGCCCATAAAAGGCATTCTTCATTTCTTTTACAATGTTTTTGGTCTCTGACATTTTTTATTCTTTCTTAGAATTTCCATTTCTCTGCTTACATTATCCATCTGTTCTTCTCTGTGGATACTTTTTCCCTTAGCATACTGATCACGGGTCTTTAGTTTTTGTGATCCTTACCATTTCTGAATATGTTTCTGATATTTGTCGTCACTTCAAACTTAGTCCTTTGATATGGTTTGTGATTATTTTTTTGACAGCCAGACATTATGTACTAGGTAGAAGGAACCATGGTAAACAGGTTTTCATAATGTAAGGTGTGGGGGGAGTGAAGCAATCTATAGCCTCTGATTAGGACTTGGTTTTGTGGGACTGTGACTCTGAACAGAGAACTTCACAGTGCTTCTCAGTCTTCCCCTCTCCTTCTTAGATGGGACAGGATGGCTAGAGCAGGTTGGAGTTGAATAGTTAGGCTCTGATAAGACCTTAATACTTTAGGCTCTGGTTAAAAAGCTTCTCTTGGAGGCAGGACTTGTGAAGAACAGAATGTTCCGGTGTATTTCAAAATGGAACCTTTCCCATTCCCTCTGCTGGAAGCATGAAGGATTTTTCTCCAGTATTCACTGTAAGAACCTATGGGCACTTCTACAAGTAAAACACAAAGAAGTGTGGGGCCCCCAATGAATGGGATTCCTTTGAGTTTTTAACTTTCAGACTATCCACCCTGAGCCGCCCAGCAACTTACCAATTATGATTCAGGTTTTCCAGCTCTGGTACTAGTTCTGCAGAGGTTTCTGCTCCATTAAGTTGTGACACTCTGTTTCTGCCTGTCTGTCTCTCCAGTCTGGGGAGGAGAGATTTCCTTGCGACTTCATTTCTCTGATTTGTCTAAGAAGAGCTGTTGGTTATTCCGTCTATGTAGCTTTTGATTGTTGTTAGGATGAAGTGGTGATGCAGGAGCATTTTTGTTAACTTAGGCATCTTCAAAAGAAAGTAACTCTTATGAGTTAGTTTCTTGGCATCATTTCCAAATCTTCCTAATCAAATGTATTTGAACCTCTCTATATTGTTCATATAGAGAGGTTCAATTGTTCATATAACAATTTTTAGTGATTTGTAACATGGATGTATCAGCCTTTCTTACTTGTAGAGCAACGAGTTATGTATTCATGTTATTCTGTTTTCTGTTTTCAACAATAAAATTTCTAATGATCCATTCTTACCCACTGTTGCACACACCTGAGGGCATGTTAATTAGCTTTTTCATCACTGTGACCAAAATACTTGACAAGAACAACTTAGAGGAGGAAAGGTTTGGCTCATAGTTTCACCAGAAATATCATGGTGGTAGGGTGTGGTAGAGAGATTTGCTCAGCTCATGGCCACAGGAAACAGAGAGAGACAGGAAGCAGCCAGGGACAGATATAGTCAAGGCCACACCCCCAGTGACGCACATCCTCCAACTATACCCTGCCTCTGAACCTCTTCACATTGGGGGATCATGTATTTAACACATGAACTTTTGGAGGACATTCCACATTCAAACCATAACAGAGGGGTTCTAAAAAACTTATATTTAATTTTTGCATGAGTTTCTAAGACAAATTCTATGTGCCAGGAATGGACTAGACACAGAGTTACAAAGAAAAATAAGATAAAGCAAGTGAATAATAAAGATTTTAAATCCTATTGAACATCAGAAGAGGTCTCTCGGAAGACCACAAAGATAATGTAGTATATAACTAGTGATAAACTAAGAATGCAAATAATGAATCCTGTGGGTCTAATTAGGAGGCAGCCATCACTTCCCACTGATGAAATCTAACCATTATCTAGTACTTGACATGGCACTTTTGTGCAAATATATTTTTAATGACTAAAAAGCACCCATGGAAAAGATGGGATTTTTATTCTGGTTCTTGAAAATTGGGAAAAACTAGGAAGGTAATGTGCCATCTAATATACAGAATAGACATGTCATGGAATTTGAGAGATCAAGGTGAGCTCAGGAAACCTTCATGGCAGAGCACATGGGATAGGCATTGAGGAATAACTGGGATTCAAAAATGAGAACTCGGTGAGCAAAGGTCTGGCACTGGGATGAATGTGATAATGTATGATATGACTTCTAGTCAGATTTTGACTTGAAACGAAAGAGAATACATCTTATTAGTATTTCTGGTTTTGTGTTGCATAACCCCATGGAGTAGTATAATAAAAACTAGAGCTTCCTTCAACAAGACTTGGTTGACTTCATGACAGAAAATAAATATTAATACAAGATACTTATTCACATTCCCAAGTAAAGTGTACTGCGCAGATATGGCTGTAAAATTCATTTATTTTATAATGTTCTTCAGTTGAATACATCTTCAGATGTACTAACAGTACTAGCTATTAGAATCCAATTCATTTTTTCTTCAATCAGTTGATCTAAAACATAATTAAAATGTTTTAATAAGCCCCCCTGGAAAGATAGAGGGCCTACATTTACTAAACCTTTAAAAACATTGCTTTTTCAAAGGGGATTACTGAAACATTTTTATACTCTGACAGCAAATATCTATGTATAATTATCAACAAAGATCTCTAGCTATGATTGATAGCTCTGTCTTTGTTTCTGGTTTTCCTATTCTTTGATAATTTGAACAACGGTGAAAGGATGGGTTGCACAGGTGCTTTCCTCATTCATCCCACTGCCTACATTAAGGATGCAAGTGAAAACTTGCTGTTCAGGCTGTTCTTCCTTTCAGCAGTTCATGCTTTAGGACATTCAAGATACAGGTGAAAACTTGTTTTATTTTAGACCAGTTCTTCTTTTCGACCAATTTGTATTTCTTGAGGTTGTTTTCAAATTTTTAGAGAGATCATTTCTCCTCCCTTTGCCCCTTATAAAATACTATATAAAGAGCACCTGGATATGGATGTATTAAAACATAAAGCATTATCACTCCAGACTGCTTAGTTCAGTTTTCTTCTTTCTCTAGCTGGAGTGCCATTAGGTGTGCACATTCTCAGTTTGTCCATACTGCACACTCACTGACTGCTTCTCACTCACAGAATAAACAGGACTTGAGATCCCCTCCCAGCTGGCCAGTGTGCTTACTGGAAGGGAAGTGGTGCCACTTTCTTTGGGTTTAATGTTTTTCATTCATACCACCATCACCAATAAGTCCTTCCCTGCTCACTAGCCAATGTGTCATTTCCCAAACTTTGTAAGTTTATAGTTATTAGATGCCTGTGTCGCTCTAATGTTTTATACTTCAAAGACTACCAGGTGGGTGTGATTTTACTCTTTAATATCAGTGAGACATGTGAGAACATCCAGAGGCGGGATGGAGAGGAGCACAGTGACATTGGACCTCTCTAAGGACAGTGGGCCAAGGACTGTGTGGCAGGAATGGGACACAGATAGATTCAGGTTGGCTTTGCTATTAACTATTCAAACATTATTCCTAATTTGCAAGGATAAAATTCTGCCCTTACTTACCAGTTCACATGGTAAATTTACCACTTCTAAGATGCAGATAAAATCTTATCAAAGCTCTTTGATATTGCTTCAGCCTTAGGATATTACTTCCCTCTTTCTCTGTCTTTTTCTCTTCATCCCACTCTTCTTCCTTATTCTCCCTCCCATTTTTTTCCTTTACATTTTCACAAAATACATATGTGTTCACAGAATGAGCAGAGAAGGAATGTTAGAAAAGTTCTGGCCCTGCTGAGCTTACACCCAGTGACCACAGAAGCCAGAGGTCAGTGCTCTGCAGAGTTTCACATGATCACAACCAGCAGAGTAGTGGTAGTTTCTGTGGGGCATTAAATCCCAACCAGCAGGCTGCAGGTTATGAATGGAACATCATAGTCTCTGGCCCTCCTGAACTTGGGCCTGGAGAACATGATGGACTGCAGCCAATAAAAGACTCCTGTTTGTCTGCACTGACTAATAACTATATCTTGTTAAAGACATTCTGGGGGAAAACTCAAAAGTCTGATTATATAAGACAGATTCATTGTGGCAAATATACACCTCCAGCATAGACCTTATTATAAAGGGATGACAAATAGACAAAGGACTCTCACACAAAGAAGAAGAGGATGCCAAGACAACAGAAATAGAAACCCAAGAATTCTGAAAATATGAGAATGAGAACCAAAAAGGAAACAATAATCTCCTACAACTCAATAAGGGAGATCACCAATACTGAGCTGCAGAAAATGCCAGAAGGAGAATTCAGAATTTTTATTTTCACTATGATCAAAGGCTTCAGAAATGAAATCAGAGAAGTGTACAGGAAATTAAATAACATAGGAATAGAGAAACTGGGGCCCTAAGTAAGAACCAAAAAAAAAAAGGCTTTGAGCGAAAGGAAGGAGACAATAAATGAAGATCTCAATAGAAACCACTTCTGACAGACTACACCACATGGAAAATATATTCTCACTCTTAGAAGATAGCGCATTCAAAACTGACCACACACTCAACAATATAGAGAAGACACTACAACAACACGACCAGAATATTCAAGAAATATTCGATAATGTGAAACCAACTAACTTATGGAAAATAGGCATTGAAGAAGGCCTAGAAGCACAAACCAAGGGCATTAGAAACCTCTTCAGAGAAATAATATCACAGATTTTCCCAAACATAAAAAAGAGTTGTACATCCATGTACAAGAGACATTCATAACACCAACAAGACATGATCAAAGAAGAACTTCTCCACACTACATAATAATCAAAATGACTAACATAGAGGCCAAGGAAAGAATCTTAAATGTATTGAGAACAAAAGAATGGGTGACATTCAGGGGCAAAACAATAAGAATCACTCCAGACTTCTCAACTCAAGTCGTGAAGGCCAGGAGGGACTACTATGTTGTACTCCAAACCCTGAAAGAAAACAACTTCTGACCAAGACTGCTGTATCCAGCAAAAATATCATTCAAAATTGACAGAGAAATGAAAACTTTCCAAGACAAGCAGAAAAAGAATTCATGACTACCAAGCTGGCACTAGAGAAAATACTTAAAGAAAATTATAGTAATATATGCATATCCATGTTTATAGCAACACAATTCACAATGGCCAAATTATGGAACCAACTAGGTGTCCATCAACAGATGAATGAATTACAAAATTATGGGATATCCACACAATGAAATTCTACTCAGCAATAAATAAGAATAAAATTATGTCATTTACAGGAAATTGGATGGACCTGGGGAATATTATATTAAGTCAGATTAGCCAGTCACAGAAAGTGAAGGGTCCTATGTTTTCTTGCATATGCAGAAGCTAGGGAGTAATCTGGATACCAGAGAGACTTCAGATAATGGAGGAGAAACTCCAGTGGAGCAGGGAGGTAGTATAAGAGAAGGAGGTGGGGAGAATCAATGAAGGAATCACCTACATTGACATAATGTATATATGTGAGAATACCAATGTCAATCTCAATATCCTTTATGGGAAAGGGGGAGAGGGGATAGAGCCAGGGCAAAGCCTGCCAAGTGCTGTGTGCATGTATGTCACTATCACTATGAACTACATTATGATGTGAGACTATAATGCAACAATAAAAGTATTTTTTAAAAACAGAAAGAAAAATCCCTGATGAAAACTATTTGAGAATCCATCAGTAAGTAGAATGGGCTTAAATATTTCTATTTGCTGGATTAAAACTAATAGCAAAAGCAAAAATAAGAAAAAATAGAACTAGTGAATATACATGAGATAATGTCTACAATAGATTCTTGGGGCTACTTTTATTCATTTTAACAAGGATTAAATATATTTAAATAACTCCTTGTTACACGACTATTTCATCACTTTTCTGAGAAGTTGCCAGGTCCCACGTAAGGTAAAACCATTCAGAATTTAGAAATAATCAGATCCAAACACAGGAAGGATAACATTTTGAATGACATCTACAAAACCTCTCTTTAAATCTGCTTCTGTGCCAATCTTAGATTAACTTCACATTAGCACCCGGAGAAGAAGGAGGCAGACTTTTTTTTTTAACTGGTGCATTGTAATCATATATCTTGATGGGTTTCAGGGTGGTAGAGTATATGCACACATCAGTCAGTTAGCCCTCCCCCAATTCCCACTCCCATTCTCTCCCCCTTCCCTCCTTCTCATGTTCAGCATAGTAGTTGACTTTGATAAATTTGCATATATACATCCTGTGCATTAGGGTGTTTCCCTCTTTCCCCATTCCATCTCCCTCAGGTAGCCTTCTTTACTCATCTAAGGTTTTTATCACCATATTACCTGATATGAGAAAATGTTTTTTGATCTAATGAAGTGTGAATAAGATTTATCCTTACACTTCCCAGGCTGTAGTTATTAGCCCCTTAGTGATATACTCAAACCAGATGTTTGAAAGTATAGATACACATACACTTCCAAAAAGTAAATAAATAAACAAAGTAAGACTTGTCACTCTGATTCAAGTAATAATAAATTCAAATACAAAGAGAAGGAAATCTCAGATATAAATATTAGGAAGAAAAGATATTCTCACATCAAAATCCCAGGTGTTTAATTTGGTAACAATTATTTAGGTACCTGATTTTTCACATGTATTTATATGTGCACACAGTCTTCTGTTAGCTTCTCACAAAAAGATGATGCCCCTTCCTTTGAGAAAATTTGAAAAGGTCAGACATACAGGCATGAGATTAAGTAATAACAAAGAAATTTGTTAGGTGGTGATAACTAGCCCTCTGGCTGAGTTTCCTGACCTAAAAATTACAGGGATGCTGAGACAGCAGGAACACGGGTTCTAGGCCAGCCAAGGAAACTTGGCCAGGAAACCCTGTTTTGTCATTTTTAAAATTATTGCATTGTAATTATATATCATAGTGAGGTTCAGCGTGATAAATGCATACATGCACACAGCATTCATTGTGTGTTCTCCTTTGGTTCTCACCCCCTGCTCCATAGATAGTCTATACATCAACCAAAGGCATTGAAATCAGATTACTATAGGGACACACACATTTTATGTTTATAGCAGCTCAATTCAAGATAGCCAAACTATGGAACGGGCCTATGTATCCATCAACAGATGAATGGATTATGAAATTATGGTATATACATACAATGGAATTCTACTCAGTCATAAAATAATACCACAATTCTGTCATTTGCAGGAAAATGGATGGAATTTGAGAATATTATGCTTAGTGAGATTAGCCAGTCACAGAAAGTGAAAGGCCATATGTTTTCACTCACATGTGGAAGTTAGAAACTGGAAAATAAAGAAGACCCTGTTTTAAAATAGAAACAAGCCTGGCATGGTGGCACATGCCTGTAATCCCAGTACTTGGGAGGCTGAGACAGGAGAATTGCAGGTTAGAGGCCAGCTTCAACAATTTAGGGAGACCTCAGCAATTTAGCAAGATATTGTTTCAAAATAAAAAATTTAAAAGGGGGTTGGGGTGGAGCTCAGAGGTAGAATGCCCCTGTGTTCTATCCCCAGTACCCTCTCCCAACACACACACACACACACACACACACACACACACACAAATACAAAATACAGGGATGGAACAATGGAACAACTCATACTATAGGCTTCATTGCATCTTAAAAGTGTATATCAGTATAAAGGTTGGTATAATAAGAGGAAACTAAATTCTGCAATCTTTTCATAAAACTTTAGGCAACCACTACACTGCTCTATTTATTGAGAGCATGTGATTCTAAATGTAATGCTAGCTGTTATCGTAGCAATAGATGGATTCTTTCTCCAGAGATGGAGATGCCTACAAATGTTTTCATTGAAGCTTGTGTTCAGGGAAACTCGCTCACCTCGCCTTCCACCCAGCATTTATGTACTTTAAGGAAGCTCAATACCCATATCAGAAGGTAGAAGAGGCAAGCGGCTCAGAGGGTAGGCAGTAGGGCATGAGGACACCAGAAAACTTGACAGCGCTGTTTCCAGAGCAGCCACTATTCAGTTTGAGCTGACTCTTGATATGTACAATTCAGGTCCAGTTTTTCCTCCAACTTGTAAGGGATACTAGAAATTTGAATTTTATGTAAAATTATCCAAAATGTCCTTCCAAAAAAATTCCTAATTTTTGTCAACCATATTAACATGTTAAGGGACCCACCTATGAACTAAATGAAGTATATCTGTGGGCTGTGGGCTGGATGTGGACTGAGGACATCAGATTGTGATGTATGCTCCAGTGATTCAGTGTGGCCTGGAGAAGTCAGGGAAAATGTATGCATTTACCAGCAGGGCTTGAGTTACTCCCTGAGTGTGTGTGTGAGTATATGTGTGTGCGTGTGTGTGTGCGCACGCGCGCGCTCACACGCATGCACGCACATTCACACATTTCCATTTGCACACAAGGATATGATGACTGGAAAAATAAAAAGTGAAGTGGCCCACCAGACCCTAGAAAGATCTATGATGATCAAAGGGTTGGAATGATGAGAAAGTATGGGACGGTTGGACAACAAAACAGACACTTTTCCTAAGGGAAGAAGAGAGAAGATTGTTGCAAACCAGAGTCTTGAAAGGTAGGTGGAGATGTTGATAAATGCAGAAGATTCTTAATACCAATTAACTGAATTTTGAATACCCATAAAGATTCGTACCTCCAAGGATATTTTCCATAAAATGACATCACGAATGAAAACCCAAGAGCTCGTTAAATGAAAACTGAATTGTATCAAGACCCAACGAATGATGACGCTTTCAAAATACATCTCTTCCTCAGCCGTGTGTTCACTTTTATCAGTCGTAATTCAGATCCACAAGATCTGATTTAAGTGTTAAAAAAAAATGCTGGAGGTCTGATTATTTGGATAGTGGTCTTGATGTTAAATTCTCCAGCATGCAACTCAAAAAAATCAGAGTTGAGCTGTATGTCAATTAGGCATGCTAATTTCCATTCATGAACAAATATCTGACCAGATTCATGTAATATAGCTGCACCCACTTTCATTTTTAATGAAAAGAAAATATCACTGAGAGGATGTGAAAACAGGGATTGAAAATTGAAAGTTTGCTTTTGTTGAATACTCACAGGAACTCAAGGTTTTCACATTCCTCTTATTTCTGTTTCACTTGTTTGCTTCTTTTGTGTGGGTGTTATTGTTTATTATCATTGTGTTTGTTGATGTTATCCTCTTGAAATCAAAATTCCAAGGGCATCCTAGAAAATTTAAATTTCTCTCCCAGCCTTTAAACCAAGGTATATAACTTTCCTGTTCCAGAGGCAACAGTTGATATCAGTTATCTGGATAAACTTCTAGAAATATATGAGCATATAAAATCATATAATCATTGAAGTTAGCTTCATATTAAAGAAAGTCCAAATAAGTGTTATTTAAAAGTAAAGATTTTTCTCTCAAATAAGAATGAGCTAGAGGCAGACATACCTGGCCTGTAGTAGTCAAATACTTGGGCACTTTGAATCTTTTTTCTTCCTCACTCATGGGTCATAGTTTTCAACCTCAAAGTCACCCAGTAAGCCCAATGTGGCTGCTAAAGTAAAATCTATCACATAAAAACTCCAGGCAAGAAGGACACATCTAATTCTTTAGCACTGTCTGGGGCAGTATATTTTAAGCGGGACACTTTGCAACTCCAAAACACACGGACTCTGTTGGTAAAGAAAGAATGAATATTGAATATGCAGCTTGCAATTCACAATAAACAAACCTATATGTATAATTATTCCTTCCCCCACATTTTTTAAACAAATAGTAGTGTACCATACACAATCACATTGCTTTTGACTCTATTCTCTACATTCATTAGATTTCAGTGTGACCAAAACCAAAGGAACAAACTTGAAGATGATTCTTCCAAAAGAAAGATGCTGCCCAACTCCACTGCTCATGACTGCAATTGCTTCCTGCACTGCTTGCTACTGAGAGTTGGCTGCAAACCAGTAATATCACTATCAACCAGGATCTTGCTATAAATGCAGAATCTCGGGCCTTACCTCAAATCTACTGAGTCAGAATTTGCAGTTTAACATCATCCCAGGTGGTGTGGATTAGCATTTCAGTTTAAGAAGCAGTGCATACTCTCACCCCTTCTACAGTTCCATATGACTGACAGCCAAGCTTAATAGATGTTAGGAGCCCTCTCCTAACTGAAGGTAATTCCATATCCAAAGCTGGATATCCAGAAGAACCAAGAAATAAACGGGAGCTGGCTTGAGCATCAAGCTTCAGGCTTAATAATCTATTCCTAAATGTGCCAACAGTAAGACATTCTGGTCCTTTGCCCTAATTTCTTGCACTGGGCTTCTTCCCCTAGTCCCCAACTCTCTCCCAAACTGGAAGAAAGATAGCTTTCAACTCTCTCTCTCTGATTCTTATCTCTCTTTTCTTAGGAAGATGTCCTTGTTTCCAACTTTCTTCACTCTTATCTAATGGACCTCACTGGCTCTAAATTTTAAAACCAACAGCACTGCGAGTTTATCACCTCCCAGAAGCCTGGATTCTAGCTTATTTTGCTTTCATGATTCAGGATAACCTTGGTGTCTCAGTAAGTTTGGTCTTCTATAACAGAACACCAGAAACTAGGTGGTTTATAAGCAACAGAAACTTTATTCTCACAGTTTGAAGGCTGGAGGTCCAAGGTCAAGGTGCCAGCATGGTCAGGTTCCAGTGAGGGCTGTCCTCCTGGTTCACAGATGACTGCCTCCTCAGTACATCCTCATGTGGCAGAGGAGAGAGAGAAACAGATGGGTGTCTCTTCTTATAAAGTTACTAATTCCATCGTGACAACTCCACCCTTTTGACTGAATGACCTCCCAGTGGTCTTACCTCCTACTACCACTGCATTAGGGGTTAGAATTCCATCAGAGGGATTTGGGAGGGAAGAGGGGTGCAGACATTCCGTGCATAGCAGTTGGCTGTCGGCCATATTCAGGATCACAGTTGACTTTGATAGACTCCTAAAATTGGATTTGGCGTCAGTCCTGCCTCCCCAGACCTCAGACAGACTTTTTCTACCCTAAGATTTGCCAAGCTTGAATTGTTCCTGATTGTTTCTGATTGTTCTCTTCTGCCCAAGGGGACTCAACATAACACTCACAGGGACCAGACTGCTAATGTCAAAGAGTAACTTGTTGCTACAGTTTGTATCTGGAATGTCCCCCAAGGGCCCATGTGTTAAAGGTTTAGTTCTCAGCTTGGTTCTGTTAGGAGGTAGTGGAAACATTAAGAGGCAGAGCCTAGATGGATAAAGTTAGGTCATTGGGGTGTGCCCTTGAAGAGACTGTTGGGACCATGGCCCCTCTCTGTCTCTCTCTTTGCCTCTGTCTGTCTCTTTGCACACACTTTCCTCCAACACTGTGGTGTACTGCCTCACCATGGGCCTCGAAGCTACAGAGCCAACTGACCATAGATTGGAACCTTCAAAACCATGAGCCAAAAAAAGCCTTTCTTCCTTATAAGTTATTTATCTCAGGTATTTTGTCATGGTGACAGAAAGCTGACTAACACACTATTGCTTTGTCCCACCATTCTTTAAGCTCACTGTTACCATAGCAAGAATTGCTTCCAGGAACTGAGTCCAGGCTGAAGCACAAAGGCAGGTTAAGAGCCTCTGCCAGGATGGTGCTATGGAAGTTTGGCAACACCTAATACTTGCAGTCTAGTTGGGGCAAAGCGTCAATACTGCAGGAATTTGGATGGATAAAAAGGCCATTCGATTTGACAAAATGCAGGCTGTTAACCTTTAAGAGAGCAATCTCAGCAGAAAAGTAGGGCCAGAAGCCAAATAGCAGTGAATTAAGGAAGGAATGAGAAACAGAAGAAAGGAGGCAGCTAACATTTATTTCAGACATTTGTGGGTAGAAAGAAGCTATAAGACATAATAGATTCAAGTGACATTTTTGTAAGATAAGGGAGAACTAAACATTTTTGAAGGCAGGAGGAAAATAATCTGTGAAAAGGAGATATTAGAGACAAACTCGAAAGAGCAAAAGAAAGATCTCTGAGAGTCAAGATAAGCAAAAAACCTTAAGGGTGACTTTTAAAAGGTAGGCACTCATCCTCAGATACATTAAGAAAGAATGAAGGAATAATTGTGGAAATGAAAGAAATGAAATACAATCAGGAGTATCTGCAGATTGGTTCATCTTAATAGTTTTATACTCAAAAAAAGTAATAAGAACAAAAAAGTAGTGATTTGAATTAGATTGGGGGCTTCCATAGATTTTTTTTTAATACTAGGGATTGAACCCAGGGGCATTCTACACCCTCAGCCCTATTTTATTTTTTATTTTGTAACAGGGGCTCACTGAGTTACTGAGGGCCTCGCTAAGTTGCTGAGGCTGGCCTCCAACCTGCGATCCTCCACTCAGCCTATCAGGTAGTAGGATTAGAGGTGTGCACCACCATGCCCAGCTCAAAGATTTATTTTGTAGGAAAAACTATGGAAAGAATCGATTAGTGTATTCTCTTCATTTGAAGAAATGGGTAGTCAAGAATAAATAAGATAAAGTGACTTGCCAAGATGTGTTTAAAGGAATCAAGATCTGATGTCATCTGAAAGAATCCCTGAAGACCCTGAGCTGGGGCTGAACCCAGGATGAGCCAAGCATTGGAATCAAAACTGAGGCCACGGCCAAGGCTGAGGTCAAGAGTTAGTTTGAGAATGGAGCTTAAGGCCAAAGTTGCAGTTGAAGAAGTCAAAGTTAACTGGTTCTCATTTCCAGAGCCTGAGCACTGTATCTCTGCTCTTCTCTATGATCCAAGAGCAGGGGCAAAGAAATAAAATGCATAAGTGATACTGGGTTGAGATGAGCATGGCCATCAAAAAGCAGGAATGAATGAACACCTGCAGCAGCAAGAGAACAGCATGAAGTGACCCCATGTGTCTCAGTAGGAAAACAGTTTCCTCCACCGCATGCTCCTGAGAGCAACAGAGCCAACAGACCATGGATGGAAACCTTGGAAACCATGAGCCTAACTAAACCTTTCCTCGTTTTAAGTTGTTTATGCCAGGTATTCTGTCACAGTGACAGAAAGCTGACTAACACGCTGTTGCTTTGCCACACCATTCAGGACTGACTCCAAAACCAACCTCAGGAGTCTATCAAAATCAGCTGTGATCCTGGCTGTGGTCAACAGCCAGCTGCTATGGGCTGAATGTTTGAATCCCACTACTTTAGGGGAATCTCCAATATACAAACTTCATCTTCTCAGATCTTGCTTGGTGAATATGGAGACAGTTTAACTGTGTTAAAGGTATAGGCCTTTGGAAACTAAATGTATGTGTTTGATTCTTGATTTCACCACTAACTTGCTATGGGGTATGAAATAAGTAATTCTGATTCTTGGTTTCCTCATCCATAAAAGAGAAATACTAATACTCACTTCAAAAATATGTTGTGAAAGTTAAATTACCAAGGACTTAGCATTAAGTACTAGGTAAAGACCTAGATGATACCTAGCCCCAGGCAAATACTCAAAAATACTTAGCTCTGTTTTCCCAATAAAAAGCAAAGATGTACCATAATATATTAAAGAGATTTAATCTGTCTTGAAGTATCAGGTTATTACCAGAAAAATAACAGTATAATATATGCCCATTAAAATATTCCCTATAATTCTCTATGACAAATGTGATAATTTTCTCAAGCTCAGCTACTACCATGAAGAAAATCTAAAAAACATTGGACTTAGTCAGGACTATGTACTTTCTGCATGTGATTTTTTAAGGGAGGCATCCCTGGGAGACTTGGCTGCCATTTTAAGATGACATGTCTTTAAAACCCATTGAACACTATTCTTTCCCACTGAATTTACGTGGCTCCAGAGTTTCATCCCACATTTTTACCTTTTGAGGCCCAGCAGGGAGAACAAGTTCTGATTACCCCGAAGCAACCTTCCTCCTGCTTGGTCCATGCAGCTGAGCACAGTTTCAGTCTAACAGATAAAGCATAAATGAAACTAGAAACCAGTGGTCAGGCTTATTGTCAGCTCTCCTATTTTAAAACACCTGCAATAAAAACAAAGGTGCCATTTATTTTTCACTCACCACTACACACAACATAATCCAGTTTTTATTTTAGGATTTTTATAAGGTACAGTGTATCTACAGGACTTTTAAAACAAACATATAGGTTAGATCTTTAAAACATCTGACATTTCACTTATTCCTGAAGTAAAATAATATTTTACTCCAAAAAAAATAGTCAAAAATACTTTAAGCCACTTTATTTCAGCCCAAATATCCTTTTTGAATGATAACATCCTAAATCCCAAAATCCCTCCTGGAACTTGGTTAGGTATGAACATGCTTCACTTTGATGGGGGTTGGCACTTGGGCCTGAGATGTCTCTTCTGGGAGGGCCAGATATGACACGAGCAAGGATGCTGAGAGCCGGCACTAGCACCATACAAACACAGCTGCTGTGTGAGGACCTGCAGCCCTGTCTCATGGACCAGAGTGGCAGTGCATGACTGATTAAATATCTCTGTTGTAACATCTTGAGTGAGGTTTGTACAACCCAGAGCTTATCCCCATCTTCCAAAATTCACTATTGGCTTTCAACAGTGGTAGAGAACCAAGATTTCTCCCGTGGTATTTCTTTCAAGTTTTCTTTCTTGGACCTGAGCAGCTGCCCTACTTTTCCAAAAGATAAACTCCAAAAATTATAGAGCATAAAACTTAACCCCACCCCTGCGCCCACCCCAAAGTGGGATAGATTATTTGAGGACTCTACGTAACAAAGATGTGAAAACCCTTTGAAGTCAACATGGATACTCTGAAAGGTAACCTCACTTCATTTTCGGAAATGGGTACTAGAGTATGCTTGCACTGAAATACATGCTACACCTAACATGAATTTAGCAATCAATTAAACTCACAAAGAATTTAGCAATCAAACTCCAATAAAAATGAATTTGCTGGGCTAATTGCAGGTACTTATATCTGAAGATAAATATCATGGCACACAGTTCTGGGATTGTTCTAAATCCATCCTGAAACTCTTAGTTTGAGCAATAAGAAAAGAACTATCATTAGTTAAAAAGGAAAGCAATTCCTTATTCCTATTGACTCAATTTATTATTAGGAATAATGATAGTTGTCCAAATTGAATTGAAAATGTATATAATTTGCCCAAACATAAATTCTGAGAACTCCAGATTATTAGACATAAGCATCCTGAAGCTGTTTTGTGCTTTTTCCCCCTCAACTTTTATGCTTTTAATGCTTCAGAAAATACTTTTAAAAATTTAAGCCACCATTTAAAAAGTACACAGTACATAGTTGAGTGGCTGGTAGAGAGCACTTGATTCTATTTAAGTATTTTTGGGGGGGCGGTACCGGGGATTGAACCCAGGGGCATTCTACCTCCGAGCTACACCCCAGCCTTATTTTTTATTCTTTATTTTGAAACAGGGTCTCACTAAGTTGCGGAGGGCCTCACTAAGTAGCTGAGGCTGGCCATGAACCCGGATCCTCAGGTCTCAGCCTCCCAAGTACTGGGATTACAAGCATGTGCCACCACGCCCGGCTCTATTTAAGGATTACTATGAAAATTGCACTGTCTTCTTGGGGATCTTGGGGATCCTAGTCCAGAGTCTGCCTGTTTCACTAAGTAAACACTGCACATTGAGCAGCAGTTAGCAGAGGGGTCAACATCAGTGACTCCAGAACCAGAGGGTCACTTCCTACCGAAGTAGTTTGGGGACAAGTTAATTAACTTCTCTGCCTCAATATTTTTATACTTTAATTGGTGCATGATAGTCTTATAGTCTCACATCAGAATGATAGTGACATACTTGCACACAGCACTTGGTGGGCTTTCCCCCGGCTCCCTCCCTACTCCCCTCTTCCCCATACACGATATTGAGATTGGCATTGGTATTCTCATATATGTACATAATGTCAATGGAGTATTTCCCTCATTAATTCTCCCTCTCCACACACCCCCAACCCCCCGCCCCAGACCACCTCCCTCCCTCCACTAGGGTTTCTCCTCCATTGTCTAGCATCCCTCTTGTATCCTGATTATTCCCTAACTTCTTCATATGAGAGAAAACAAATGACCCTTCACTTTCTGTGACTGGCTAATTTCACTTAACATAATGTTCTCCAGGTCCATTCATTTTCCTGTAAATGACATAATTTTGTTCTTCTTTATTGCTGAGTAGAATTTCATTGTGTGTGTATCCATGATTTTGTAATCCATTCATCTGTTGATGGACACCTAGGTTGGTTCCATAATTTGGCTATTGTGCATTGTGCTGCTATAAGCACAGAATGGATATGCATGTATCACTATAATATTCTGATTTCAGTCCTTTTGGAAACATACCCAGGAGTGGTATAGCTGTATTTTATGGTGCATTCATTCTCAGTTCTCAGTTTTCTGAGGAATCTCCACACTGATCTCCATAGCAGCTGTACTAATTTGCAATCCCACCAACAGTGTAGAAGAGTTCCTATTCCCCTACATCCTTACCAGCATTTATTTTTGTTTGACTTCTTGGTGATTGCCATTCTGATTTGGGTTAGATGCAATCTCAGTGTAGTTTTGATTTGCATCTCCCTGATTTCTAACAATGTTGAAAATTTTTTCATATATTTATTGGCCATTTGTGTTTCTTCCTTTGCCTCAATTTTGAAATGAAATGTCTCTCCTAAGACACCTAGGGTGCCCCAAAACTGAAAGGTACTAAAATAATCAGTATATTCTAGTAAACTACAGACAAGATTCAAAATGAGCCCTAAGAACAATGGGTTTGAGTAGCTCAAGAGTGAGGTGAACAGCTCAAGATGGGAGAAGGGTGCGGGAGGTCCAACAATCAGGTCTGAGGTCAGTCTGAATGGACACAGACAGAGGTTGTACCTATGTCCAGCTTCTGCTCCTGTTTTGAGCCTGACTCCCTTCAAAGGATCAGGCATGGAAGAGGCAGATCTCAATGCACCCAGAATGATTGATTTATAAGTCCTCATAGCTCATAGACATGTACATTCAACCTAAGACCTTACTGGTCACATTCTGACACTATCACAAAATTAACCCTCTAACCCCAAACACATTTATAGCCATCACACATTTACAAATCCCATTTTAGCCTACATTTCAGTTAGTTAAATAGGTAAAAATTAGATGAAATTTTCCTTAATAGAGACATTTTTCTTCAAATCACATCCTAACATTCAGGTACAATGGTCCTATCGAACCCTTCACATAATACCATTAAAGAATTACTGAATTCTACAATGGGCACTTAGAAAAGTCCTAGATGCAATAATCTACTTAAATAGGCACCTTTTAAAAGTATATTTTAATAGACACCATTTTTAAAGAAAAGCTTTAGGCATTGCTCCTAGCTCAATGACTTGCCACCAGAAATATACTAGATGACACTCCCTGTGAGTCAAAGTAACATTTCTGTCCTCCATGACATTGCTGAGCTGATTTTTGCAGTGTCTGCATCACAAAAGCATGTCGTGAAGTCTTATCTTTCTTGGTTGAGGCCAGCAAATCATTTGTTTTCCATTTTGAAGCTGTCCACACAAGTGCTTCCCATACACGTAAGGGCCATAAATCCCCAGAGCCAGAATAAATGGGATGCCTGCCGTTGCTGTGGTGCATTTTTATGGTCATCGTGGAGGAAACAACTTATTTCCATATTCATTGATTCATTTGGAGTCCAGGGTGCCAGTGGGACTCTTAGAAGAGGGAACCAAATGTCTTCACATAATTTCAGGCTTCACTTGGCATAGGACACTTCCATAAACAGACACAGCTCTAATTCTGGATTCCTGAAGGAATAGTATGAGAAGCTTGATTAAAAACAAACAGGTTAGGTATTACTAAGACACACTCTCCCCAGAATGATCCAAGTAAATAGGAAGCCAATCCCTCCCAGGACTCCTTCCCATGAGGATCCTAAGACCCTAGACTTCTGTTAAACTGGGAATGCAGGAGAAAGCAGATGGGCACGGGTGACAGTTGCACAGAAAGGCTCTCCTGGGAGCCATAGAGAAAGAAATGTGTCCACAAAGCACTCTGAGATGAAACTGTCCACCTGCTGCCTGTTCTTCAGTCTCTGCATTTTTGGACAACCGCCCTAGAAGGAAGGATAAGTTTGCTCTCCAACCCAAAACTGAGGGTGGGCCACTGGACAAAACTGAGCCCCTAGCCCCCTTGAAGGTGGAGAAAGAAGTTTCCCAAATTAGTGACTGTGTGTTATGTGTCTGTGACATGAAACAGTGTCTGGAAACTGCCATCTAGAGATGTAAGAACAGTGTGCTGAAACAGTTCAGACTAGAGGTGGATCAACTGGAGAAATCAAAGAAAGTGACATTTACAACTGAGCTGAAAGGATGAGAGGGTTTGTACAAGCAGAGATGTGAGAACGGGGTGAGGAGGTCTTGAGCAAGCAAAGAACGGGGATGCTCAGGGCATGGGAGCACAGCTGCGTGGCAGAGAACAGTGAAGGATAAGCCCTGAACACCAGGTTGAGGCAGGATCACAGAGGACCTGGAAGGGGGTGAGAAATGCGTGTGTGCTCAGACAGAAAAAACAATCACTGTTCTTGAGTACCTAAGATTGTGCATCAAGATTTAAGAAAGTATTTGTGCCCATCAGAATAGAAACATTCTATAATATCACTCACCTCAAAATTTTAAAAAAGAAGGAAGGAAAGATGCCTCATCAACCTCATGTTTTACTCTGGCTACTCCAACAAAATAGACTCCATCAAGGTTGTCCTCCACATTGCCCAAGGCAATGGTCAACACCCAGTCCTCATTGTCCTTGACCTGACAGAGACTATTGTCCCCACTTCCTGTGTCACTTATACTTCTCCACTCAGTCCTTTTCAGTCTCTTTTACTGGTTTATTGTCTTCCAGTCCCTAAATGTCATAATGTTTCAAAAGTTTATCCGTGGACCCCTTTTACTCACCAGTGATCTAATTCAGACTGCTGACTGTAAGTACTGTCTATACCATCTATCATCTAAATTACACTACGTGTGTAATTGCTCTTTGCCTGAGCAAATTCTCAGGGTTGTGTTTTCAGCAAGCAACCTTTAGGGATGAGGTAACTTTTTTTCCTTCCCATTCCCAATACAAAGCAGACTTGGGCTGAAGGTGTGGGTGGTACAGCACTTGCCTAGTGTGTATGAGGCCTTGGGTTTAATCTCCAGTGCTGCAAAAAAAATAAAAGAAAAATAAAAAAAGAAAAGGTAAACTAGCTTCCCTTCCTATAAATGTAGCTCAGGAGCTGGGCTTGGTAGCATGCACCTGTAATCTCAGTACTTGGGAGGTTGAGACAGGATTGCAGGTTAGAAGCCAGCCTCAGCAACTTAGTGAGACCCTTAGCAAATTTTGTAAGACCCTATTTTTGAATAAAAAATAAAAAAGGTATTGCTCAGAGGTAGAATGCCCCTGGGTCCAATCCCCAGTACCACAAAAGAAAAAAAAAATAGCTCAGCGTTCCCCTCCTATAAGATAGCCCTCTGTGTACAGGTATCCATCATGGCCCAAGGGACATGGGAAATATAGAAAGGGATATGAAGCTCATTCTGCTCTCTGTGAATAATAAAGTCTTTTGTCTCTGACCCAGCATCTCTAAAACAGTTACAGACTAATTCACTAATTTATGAGTAAGGAAAAAAAACCCTCAAACCTTGGACAATTCTGACATTAGGTAGCTATGCTTTCTCTTATAAGCGACTTAATACCTTAACCCAAATAAATTGTATACAGAAGTTTTCTAATCACAAATGCTCAAGCTAATGACATTCACCAGGATAAAGCTCTATACAGACCAAAGTGTGCCAGCCTCTACCTGCCTGCCAGAGGCAGACTTCCCCAAAGATTTTATAGAGTCATTTTGAATTTGAGAATTAAAACTCATAAAGAACATTTTAGAACCTTGTGTTAAGTGGAGAAGTTCCTTATCATTCAAATGTCATGTGAATGATGAGAAATTTAGAAGACTGGTGAGTTTCTCCTGTTCAAGGATCCTTTTGACTTCTCACAAACCCACCGTTTTTCTCACCTAATGCCTCTCCTGTCTGCATTCCCTAAGCTTTACTCATCCATGTGTTTTACCTAAAAGTGGTTCCTGGAGACTCTCACGACTTCAGAGGTGACTTAATTCTTTGATTCTTTCTTAATAAGATCCACAAGTAGGAAGACACATAGCCAATGGTTGTGGTCCAAGTGTCTGCAAGTGTGAGACTTAATCCTGTCAATCCTTATTCAGAGCCCGTGGGTCAAAACAAATCAATCCCAGGTTCAAATCCTATTTGCAGAAACTAATCAATCTCTACACAAAAAGTGGTGCTAGATTCTAGTCTTATGTCATTTGCATGCATTAAACATATCGGCGAATATGGAATTGATGTTGTCGGAATTTATAACACAGAGAAGAAAATAACTTAAGATACTATACAGAAATAGATGGCTTTAATGGAAGGGGAAAGTTGTATTGAAAAGGAATGGCTCTTTCAAAACTTAGGATTATCATCTTGCTCTTATTTATTTTGCATGTGTTTGCTATTGGCAAGAGTGCATTCTCTTCCATTTCTTCTAGACAAGCAGAAAGCCACAGGGACTATTTCAACTCATATCCCAGAAAGCCAAGAAATACACAAGTCAGCCATCTCCAATTTAGTGATTAACAGGATGTCTAGACAGGTTCTTGTGAGAATAGCATTATTAATTAAACAGCAGTTTGGTTAATCACAATAGCAAAAGTAATTTTTGGAATAAATATTTTATGAATGCACCCATCAATAAAGAAAAGTAAAAGGAAATGTTTTAATTAATTCATTTGTGATAATATTGAGATTATGGCTGGCAAATTCTGTTTGAGGGCCTAGAAAATGATCTAATATTTCTACTATGGCATGTCTTCATATTATTGTTTCCAGCTAATGGCACTATATGTTTCAATTACCTGGCCAAAAACCTTTTCATGTCATCTCTCAAGATAACAGTAAGGTCCATTAGTGAACAATTGGACCTGACAAATTTTCTCTTGGTATATATTGTTCTGTTCTTTTAAAACTGTGCATTTCGTCAGCAAGAAAAATTTTGTTGGATATGGAGGGATAGTGTCTCTGTCAGCATTCTTACAACTATAATCTAAAAGATTAACCATGTAACTTACAGGAAAGATTTATTTTCTTACTGTTTCGGGTTCAGTCCATGTGAAGCCAGGAACCTTGGATCTCAGGGCAGGCATGGTGGTGGTGAGGAGGAAAGAGGGAGAGCACATGGGCTGTGCTCCTCACAGCATGGAGGCCAGAAGCAAGAGCAAGAGTAAGGGGAAGAGGAAACTCCATGGCTGCACCCCCAGGTCCCCAGGAACCCACCCCCTCCAGACACACCCTACCAGCCCAGGCCGCCACCCAGATAAATCCATTATAATGGACTTATTCACTGCTGGGATTAAAAACCTCATGACTCAATGACATCAACTCCAAACACCAATTTATGAGCTCTTCGAGGGGCCATTCCATATTTAACTATAACAGATAGTTTGCTGCTACTATAATTAAATACCTTACCTTACTTTCTTTTAATAAAAAGGGCTACTATTTGGAAAAGGAAAAATAAATACATTGATCCGTTCTCTTTAGCACATAGACAGTGGATGTTGTTGGAAAATAGTTAACCCAATATTTCTAGCATAAACTATTACCTTAAACTATAGGGAAGAAATACAAGCTATATTGAACTGAAGTGAACACATATTTCTGAAAAAAACATCCAAAGAGCTCGCTCTTTTTTGCCTTCAAAAAAGTTCACCTATGATCATCTTATGCATTCCTTCTAACTTGCTCAATGTTTGATCCTATCCCCAGAACTTTCTTTTGATTTTAACTCACTTACTTGAATGATAAAATCATGACTACAAAGCTTGCATCTACTTTTTAAAATGTTAGCCATCTTGTCAACCTCTTTCTCTTCAGCCTGGAAGAAAATTCGCATTAGAATCATATAATGGTTTCCTACAAAAAAATGAAATTTTATTTCCTATTATAAGATTCCCTATAGGGCATTTAGATTTGTATCTTTAAGTATATAAACATATAACAAAACAATTTATAAGTCAGCTATTAGCAGGTAATATGTTCTGGGCCTATTATAACAGCTGGTCTAAAAGTGGGCAATATAAACTTAGCTGTAAGTTAAGGTTTTTCTATTGGAGTGGAATTTTTTCCCAAAGGAAAGTGGTCTCCTGTTGAATTTTCAGGCTCAATTCCATCAAATTAACTCTACATATTGATATGTTAGAATAGTGTTCCAGCATGACTGGGTTTGCTCTCCAGGGACCTTCTCATCAATCCTCTGGCCTTTCTTCCAGTAAATGCCAATAGACCAACCAGTAAATGCTGATGGACCTACCAATAAATGCTGATAGGTCCAGGCATGCCAAATTGAATGAGCCAATGTTAGAAAATACCAAAATATATGTTCCCTGTCAAAGAGACTAACAATATGCTAATATATACGTTAGACATTTTTATCTCAAAAGACATCAATAAAAAATGATAGTTCACATTTAAATCAACATTAAGGTGTAGATAGAAATGTTATATTTTTCTTAAAAAGTATAGTCAACTGGAACAGGAAAATAATATTTGTTATAGTATTGAATTATCATGAAAACCTTAGATTTACACTATAAAAGTCTGTATCACTCAGTCAATACGTTGTGATGTATCTTTTGCTCACCTCTCACCTAACTACATGCAAAAATAATATTTTGTGAATTTTAAGTAATTATTTTAACTTAATTTGATGTGAAAAATATGGAATATAAAAGCTGTCATGCAGCTGGGAGTGGTGGCGCACGCTTGTAATCCCAGTACTTTGGGAGGCGGAGACCGGAGGATCCGGGTTCGCGGCCAGCCTCTGCTCTCTCTCTTTCTCTCTCTCTCCCTCTCTCTGTCTCTCTCTCTCTCTCTATCTCTACTTGGTGAGGCCCTCCGCAACTTCGTGAGACCCGGTTTCAAAATAAAGTATAAAAAATAGGGCTGGGGGCGTAGCACGGAGGTAGAATGCCCCTGCGTTCAATCCCCGGTACCGCAAAAAAAAAAAAAAAAAAAAAAAAGCTGTCATGCAACTATGGGCTTACTATCCAATAAGCACCTTTCAAGATAAAATTGGCAATGCAGCATCTAAATTTCTGTCTGTGCATAAAACAACAGAACTAAGTCAGAGATGTTTCAGTCCTAATATGATTCATCCATTCTACCCCTGCCTTTCTCCTTCTGTGCAGTGAAACTGAAAGCGACTCAGAGGTTCAGTCATTCTAGTCACACTAAATAAGAAGAGACCCTTGATCTGTTTGGCTGCAACTTGGTCTAGCTCTTTAAGGCTCAAAAGAAATCTTGCCTATCAATGTTTATGTAATCAGAACTCAGGTCACCTGAAATTATTAATCTAATGCTCACAGAATTTTAAATGGCTTAGCTAATTTTCTGCAAGAATCTGTAGATTGAAGGTAAAACTAACTGTGGACATACACATAAGTTTTATTTTTTGTTAAATAGCAAAGCTGACATGTATCCTACTTTTAGTATAAGCTCTCTGTCAGGTACAATGCAAAATACAAACAATGATGATCTAATTAAAATGAAAAGAGACAATACCCTCCAATTTAAAATTGTCAATAAAACTGTTGGAAATAAGTGCTGTTTAAGATAACTATAGTCTGCTTTTAGGACATATATTTATAGTAAAGTTATAAAAATATAAACTACATAGATGTACAGACACCAAATTCATGATCATAGTTTTCTACCCAATATCGAAAGACAGCATTTGCTGAGAGGAATGGATCGATATGCAACATGATTCCTCAAAGTTCCTTTCAAGCCACTTTTTAAAATCAATATGTTATGATTGTACTTCATTAAAACTTCAGTAATTACCTCAATATCTCTTCTTCATCTACTGTAGCTCATGTTGTGCAGAAAGCCTACTGAGAGCCTAAAATACAAGTTCATGAATGTGGTAGGCAGAATAATGGTCCCCACAATGTTCCCACAGCCTAATCTTGGAACCTTGAACAAATTACTGTTCATGGCTCAGTGGACTGAATTAAGGTTGTAGATAGAATTAAAGGTGATAATCAGGTGACCTTCAAAATGCCTTTAAATTGGAAGATTATCCAAGATTGCCCAGGTTGGTTCAATATAATCACCAGCACCCTTGAAAGTGGAACAAGAAAGCAGAAAAAAGAGAATGACAGAGACAGCTGCCTGAGAAAAAAATCAGCCAGTGTTGCTGGCCTAGAAATGGAGGGATGCCGCCATAATCTAAGTGATGCAGACATCTTATGAAGCTAGGAAAAGCAAGGAAATGAATTTTGCCAGATCTTCCAGAAGGGAAACAACCCTCTTGACACCTTGATTTAGATAACAAGGCCCATTTCAGGCTTCTCATCTCCAGAACTTTACAATAATAAATTCGTGTTGTTTGACATCACTAAGTTTGTGTCAAGTTGTTATTAGTGGAAACACAAAACCAGTACAAGAGAGCTCTTGGTACACACATTTAGGTACACAAATATGCACACACCCCTAAGGGAGAGTCCACTAAGAACTAGAAAACTGTGCAGATGTCTTCCAATATAGGATTTAGTTAGAAGATGTCCCAATGTTGTGAAGCCACCACTAACAATTGCTGACATAAAGAAAAAATGGCAATAAATATAGCTTTATCCCTTAAGATTTTATTTAAATTAATAAAAACAACATCAAATTAATAAATGCTCAAAGAATTTCTGTAGATGATTTACAGAGAATGGCTAATAAAATATTAAAATGCTTTGGATGAAATAAATTATTACAAAATAAAGTGATGCTATTTTGTTTTGTTGATCTATTTTTTAAATTAAAATATCCTCTGCTACTAAGGGTATGGCAAAGCAAGCATTGTTAGTTACTACTGTGGTAGGATAAGAGATATTGCAAACTTGTTTTTTGTTGTTTTTAACTAATACATAATACATACTTATTGTATTACGTATTTCAAAATAGCTAGGAGAGGATTTTGAATATCTTTACCACAGAGAAATGATATAAAATTTTTGAAAACCAATTCATAGTATGTAAAAAAATAAGTAATATAAGTGTTTGGTGGCACTTTTACTATAATAATTCTATCTCGAGAAATCAGATAATGAAAAATATAGAAAAAGCATTAATATTTGTTATATTGTTATTTATCATTGGAAAACAACTTTCAATAATAGACTAGTACTTAAATACATTACAATATGTTGAGAAAATGCCAACTTATGTTGTCATTAATAATTACGGTTATGAAGAATATTGGGTCATAAGAGTAGAACTGTGACATGTAGCGACTGTGTGAAAGAAGACTGGAAGGAAATCCATTAGAAAGTGATTAGTGATGGAGTATTGACCGTTTCTTTCTTCTGTATGTGACTGGTTTATCGAATGAGCTGCAACACAGTCAAAGGGCATGTTTTACTCATTCTCCCAGTGCTGCTTCAAGTATACTCCGTGGCCGTATTCTATCTCACCCTTCTGATTGTGTTTCAAGCAGAATTTGTAGGCCTTTTGGCCCCTCTAGACATCAATTT
Organism: Glis glis; assembly: GCA_004027185.1. NCBI lineage: Eukaryota > Metazoa > Chordata > Mammalia > Rodentia > Gliridae > Glis > Glis glis. The sequence continues at coordinate 20,923 of PVJS01001028.1, read as the reverse complement.
TTCCAGTCAAGGTCAACGCAGACTCTCACCCATTGAAAACTGCTCCTCTGCTTGAGCCGGATCTTCACTTGCAGATTTGGGTGAGAAGGGAACATGTAGCTACTTTCTTCAATTCTTGCCCACCTCTTCATGGGCTGCCCTTTTAGCTTATTCCAGGGATGAAATAGAAGGAAGGATGAGGGAGAAGAGGTCAGGAATGGGGTCTTATCATGACTGGTTCAGCTGTAATCTGGCAGGGGATGCTCTCTGGGTGTGACAGTTCCCACAGGCTGACATTCCTCTTGGGGGTGCTTTGGTGGGTTCTTCAGAAGCCCATCCCTCCTCTCCTTAAGGATCCTCACCTGTTTTTGTGAACCATCAGCCGCCTGGTTAGCAATTTGGTGTGCCTACCCACCTTCTGAACCCCAAATACCAGCATCCTTCTGAGGTCACCTGTTTGGGGCAGGTAGTCCTCTTGAGTGGAGTCCAAAATCAGAATAGCAGAGGAAGCTCTCTTCAGAGGCCTTCATCCTAGTCCTAAGGGCATGCATGCACGTCCTGCACAGACCTGCGCTGCCCCGCCCACCCAGTACAGTCTCTTCACATTGTCAACCAGAAGTCCCTCCAGCCAAAGCCTCTTGTGTTATGACTCTTCCAAGCATGAGTTGGGTGTCATCCTCCTCTGAGGCACCCCTCACTGGGCTCAAGAGGAGGGGAAGTGCGCCAAGGGGTGCAGAACCCAGCAGGCAGCTCCCTCCCTCAGTAAGTCCTTATAAGACCTCACCACTTAACCTCTCAGCCTTTCAGGGCTTCTTGGTCTTTGTCCATAGTCTGTTATTGTTGTTGGTTTTGGTGTTGGTAGTGGTACTGGGGATTGAACCCAGGAGCATTCTACCTCTGAAGTACACCTCCAGCGCTATTTTATTTTTTATTTTGAGACAGTGTATCACTAAGTTGCTGAGGGTCTCACTAAGTTGCTGAGGCTGACCTCGGACCTGAGGCTGACCTCGGACCTCGGATCCTCCTGTCTCTCAGCCTCTCAAGTACTAGGGTTACAGGCGTGCACCACCACACCCCTAGTCTAGAGATGAATTACAAGCTCAGAATCCTAATCCATGTGGGCAGCTGGAAACTCTAGATGTATTGTTCTCTGCAATGGGAACTCCAGCCTTTGACACCAGGGCTATGAGAAAAGTTTCCTTTCAGATGTTATTTTATAATGACAATAGGGGTGGGAACAGACTCTAACAATAGAAAGAAATGCAAGAAGATAGACGATAGCAGTGATTGAGGTAGCTATTTTTCATACCTATCAAAGAACTTAGAGTAATTTTAGATTAGACTAGATTCATTGACAATTTTGTCCTCCCAGAATTGTGATGTGGAATAAAAATCATCTTCTCAGTATAATAAGTGCAGGAAACAATATCAAAAGTGATAAAGGATGCACTCCATGTTTGCATTTATTCTTTGAACCACTACTATCCAAAGGATAAATTATCTCTATTTCATTTTACCACTAACTAATCACCAGAAAGTTAATGCATTTACTTATGATATAATTAACAAAACAATTTAGTAGCTAGATAGAATTTACATTCTCAGAATATTTTAAATAATTGAGTAGATGAATGCTGTTTAATTTATAAGCAGCATGTTTTGATTCCTTTTGTGGCTATTAAACATTAAGATAGTTGCTGTAGTAGTAATGAGCATAGTACAAATTGCTCTATAAATAGTAAAAACCTAAAAATATGTTATGAATAATCTGTGCTGATTTGTAGAACCCAAATCAAGGTCTAAGTGAAATATCTAGAAATTGCTTTTTATCCATTCCTATCTGCTTTTCAGAAAGCTACTAAGGTGATATAGAAATAAAAAAGCCTCTTTAAGTCACAGCTATCGTTTTTAAAAATAAGATTTTTTACTGAAATTCATAGAAGTTACTAATGTATATACTATGTCTTTGTTAGATTACATAGGCTTCCCATGGACATTTGGCATAAATTTGTAAAGTGCCTATTTTTTCCCTCTTTTGCAGTTGGTTGGCTTTGTGTATGCCTGCTATGTGATCAGCATTTCCATGGACGAAGAAGATACCTGTAAGTACTGTTATGTCTCCCTGTGGGTTCATTTTGGATGAGATACAGTTTCCAAGATTAATCATTACAGGACCATGAATTCTTTCATATTTAGAATCCAAAATGATTGAGCTCAGCCTAGCAAAGTTATAGTCAAAAGTTGACAAACTAAACTGCGCACAAATAAAGTGGCACTAAATATTGAAACTCTCAAACTAAGTTGTATAGCAGCATGCACAGACTCAAAAGTCTAGGGATTGCTGTCATATCACGTCTTAGTAACTTTCCATCAGAGACCTAAACAATATGTTGAGTAGGTAATCAGGGCTTGTTGCATACATCACTAATTGTGAATTTGCTGGTGGCAGAATTCTGAAGTTTGACTAATAGCAATAATATCAATAAAACACATTGTAGCAAGATTTATATGTATATAAACCACATAAAATGCAATGAGAAGATGAAAACTTATAACCTTCAAGGTGGAATATAAAAAAATTCAAGAGATGCTAAAAAAGAATGAATGGGATGCTTACAAGCTAAGTCATATTTTAACAGAACACCCAAAAAAGAGACACATTTTATAACCCGAAGTTATATGATAGAGATTTAGCAACATAGGTCAACAAACACCACTTATTGTGCACCTGCTAATGTATAAGGTATTCTTCACACAATTCTCTCACTGGCTTGTGTAATACCAAATAAAATTCTAATTTACTTTTAAAAATAAGTTATCTTACATAAGTCATATCTAACAAAACTGGAGATTTGGTTTTGTCATTGCAATTGTTAAGCGAATTATAAAATGGACAAAGTAAGAATGAGTATCTAGCCATTACAACTTCTATCTAGAACACAACTTCAAAGATGTCTGATGAATACTCCCAATCAAATAGATGCAGTGCCTGATGTATGAACTAGAATCCAGTTGACAATGGGATCTCCCCTCAATTTATTTAACCAAATGTATGAAATATTAGACTTTGAGATTAAATATATCAGGCAACAAAAACATGCAAACTTATTGCATCATATAGTGTATGCTTATTTGGGATTTTTCTTTTTAATGCTGAATGAACCAGAGTTCCTGGACCCTTCAAAGTACAGTTGTAATGACACCACATTTCACATTGAGGTTAACTTTAAAGACCATGTTTTTAGGAGTTTCATTAGTAGTTTAACAAATATGACCAAGTTAAATGTATAGAAAGTCAGTAGCATGCTTCAACTCTCAGCCAAGACAGGTTGCACAGCCAGAACCAATTGGTTGAGTATGAACAATTTTAACTGGAATTGCATCTTAAAAGAAGTTATTGGAATTTGGGCCAAATAAATACTTCAAAAAATTGATACACTAATAAATTCCAGCTGAATCTCTTATAAAGTACTTTTGAGTAGGTATCCCTCTAACCAGGATACCACCTAAATAAATAAATAAATAGTCCTCTTTTTCTCCTTATTGAATTGATTGGAGGCTTTCAAAAAATGCCAGTACTCCGGGGGGGAAAAAAAAGATGCCAGGGTTCAGTCATACCTTATTGTGGGAGGAAGGGTGGAGTGATCATTAGTCTCCTTCAGTAAAACTGGGAAATACAAATTGGCATGCAAAATAAAAGACTCATCTAAACTGGGTAAACATCATATTGACCTTCTATTGGCCTTCTTTTAGAGTAATGATGTTGCTGTATGTGGATTGTATTACGGCTGGCAGACATTGTAGTTCCATTGACTTTGATGTCTTTAATTAACTTAAGTTTCTCTTTAGAAATATCTGAATCAGCTATTTTAATGCCCATCAAACTGAGATTGAAGCAGCTGCTAACAGACTATTCTATCAATGGTTTAATTCTAGTGTTTGTTATTAGGGCCATATATTAAGTTACCGAGAGACATCTGGATATAACAGTTGTGTTGCCATCAATTCAAATAATACTTAGAGTCGGAAAGAGCCTTAGGTGCTCAAAGCAATGTAAATGTGGCCAACCTAACATGATAATCTGCTGGAAGAGAGATGACAGTGAAAGTAATCAAAAACCTTTTAGTCAGATAGTTTTCCAGCGAGGGCCATTTTACATTTTTATTGAAAGAAGTAGGAATCAAAAGTGCAGATGTAATTAAATTGTCTCAGGATCTTCAGAAAGCAGATGTGAACAAAAAGTAATGTCTACGGCCAATTTTCATGATCTCATAGACTAGTACAATTTGTGCCAACACTTAGCTTTTAGGTGCCATAATGAACTGCCCTTTGGATATGACATTACCAACCCACAGTCAGGAAGATGTGTCCTTTGAATTGTCTTCTAAAACTTAGATGCAAAATAAGGAAACAATACTGGTAACTTTCCAATTTGTCTAAGTCTACTTCTGGAAAGCTTATTCTGAAAGGTAACTGCAAATATAATGTAATGTCACAGTATTTTGGCAGACAATATATCATTTATCATTTTGAATGCCATGTGAACTAATGAAAATCTTTGCATTATTCACAACGCAAAGTTAAGCCTTGTTCTTGGGCTGAAAGCTGTCAGCCAGCCTTAAAAATTAATAACAGCCACTGCTTCTCTGCTCTGCACTGCTTAAGTGGTTCTATGGAACTAACATTTCAGGCGAACATTTCTTATGAAGGGTAATAAATGCTGGAGAAAACATCTATCTCCAGCCACCCATCTCCTTAGTTACCTCTCGGCCTCTTTACTAACTATTTTTTATAAAGGTTATGATCATAGGTCAAAGACAATGAAATAAAAAGCTGTAAAAGGCAGCGTGCTAGGTGGTGGTCAATGGTTTCTATCATTTCTTCTAATGAAAAAGCCAATTTATATCTCTTTCTTCCATCCTTTATTTCTTCTTTTTTATATACCTATCAATCTCTATGAACATTTTTTGTGAGAATAGGCTCTTTGGAATCTGTAATCATAAACATCTGTCAATGTCTTGTTTGTGAACCATCTACTACTGAAAATGAACTTGCCAGCTTGTTACTGTCTTAGACTCCCTTTAATTCAGGGAAGTGTGGACCCGAGGCAAAAGTAATGTTTGACTTGTATGAATACTGCCAGGCTTTTTCAGAGGATTTATTCTAACAATACTTCTCATATTAGGTTATAAATTGTACCTGGGACATTTATTTGGGCTCACAAAGTCTAGTCTGGGTTGCGTATGTTGAATGGTGGGAAAGAAGCATATGTCAAAAATCCTAATTATTTTTAAAAGGAAATGATTCCTACAGGTCTGGACTCTGGATTTTACATTGAAAAGCTCACAGTAGGTCTTTAGACAGCTATTTGACCCTTGTTAGGGTACCTTTAGGGAACTCTTCATCAGAAGGAAGCATAGCTATTGAGAAAACTTCCCGTATCTCTGCTGTCCTGAGAGGTCCTGCTGGGTGGTGTTCATGTATGTGCCTGCCTACCCATGAATTCCTTCTAAGAGGATGAAATGATGCTACTGTAGTAATGATGAGTTGGAATTTTTTTTGGAAACTCTATTGTCTTCTAAATATTCACTAGAGAAGCTAAGGGTAAAGAAATCAATTGACTAGATTGAATGTTAATTTCTGAATTTCCTTTCTTGATTTAAAATGTGCTGAAAAAAGCCGGGCGTGGTGGTGCACGCTTGTAATCCCAGAACTTGGGAGGCTGAGACAGAAGGATGGCAGGTCGCAGCCAGCCTCAGCTACTTAGTGAGACCCTCCAGAACTTAGTGAGACCCTGTTTCAAAATAAAGAATAAGCCGGGCGTGGTGGCGCACGCTTGTAATCCCAGTACTTTGGAGTTGTATGATTGTTGTACAAGGGCGGAGACCGGAGGATCCGGGTTCGCGGCCAGCCTCAGCTCTCTCTCTCTCTCTCTCTCTCTCTCTCTCCCTGTTTCTCTCTCTCTCTCTCTCTCTACTTAGTGAGGCCCTCCGCAACTTCGTGAGACCCGGTTTCAAAATAAAGTATAAAAAATAGGGCCGGGGGTGTAGCGCGGAGGTAGAACGCCCCTGGGTTCAATCCCCGGTACTGCAAAAAATAAAATAAAATAAAATAAAATAAAGAATAAAAAATAGAACTGGGGGTATAGCTGGGAGGTAGAATGCCCCTGGGTTCAATCCCCAGTACCAAAAAAATAAAAAATAAAATGTGTTGAAAAGATTTAGAGAAGTAGGTGAGCACTTGGGGAAGGACATGGCAGAGGCCTGACAACCCTCAGAACAGAAAACTGGTTCACTGTTTTGTGCCCCTGGCAACCTATGGACATTTGAGGTTGGAGGTCGGAGGACAGGAGAATCTTGTGAGAATCAAAGATGGAGAAATGTGTGAGACTTGGGTAGGGGTGATCCTAAAGTCATGGTCATTTCAAAGAAGTCACAGTGTTTGTCCACTATGATATTAAGAATCTACTGGTTCTCAGAGAGTAAAATTTTCTTTCAGCAACTCTCTGGTTGGTCACATATAGGACCCTGATGGCTGATTTCCCTGTCTGCCTCACTAGAGCTTAGATTTAGAGCCTGAAGCATTTCTTGTAATTTGCTGAGATGGCTCTGCCAAACAGCTACACAATTACTAGCTAAACTCCCCACTAGAAGACTTGTGAGGACAGGATATTTGATTTTGTCCCTGCCATAACCCTAGAGCTTAGAAAAATGCTTTGCAGCTGGGCGTGGTGGTGCACGCTTGTAATCCCAGTACTTGGGAGGTGGAGACCGGAGGATCCGGGTTCACGGCCAGCCTCAGCTACTTAGTGAGGCCCTCGGCAACTTTGTGAGACCCGGTTTCAAAATAAAGGATAAAAAATAAATAGGGCCGGGGTGTAGCTCGGAGGTAGAATGCTCCTGGGTTCAATCCCCGGTACCACAAAAAAAAAAGAAAAAAAATGCTTTGCATATAGCGTGCAATAAAATAATGTTTGTTGATTTCATGTTGGTAGACAGCTTCTCTGGGCCCAGCAACTCAGTTTTTCCAAATGGATTTCCAAACCCCAAGGACTTCACCTTTGATGAGACGATCCCACCTTTTGTTGAGATGCCCAGTGCATTTACAAATATTGATTTGAGACAAGTGGAGATCCTGCATTTCTTTAACATAATTAGATGGATTTTTAGTAACTTTAAGATCAGAATGTAGAGAGGTAGATTAAACCACTATATCACATTAGAACAGAAGCTTGGTTTTGCAGACTCACAGACAAAATATCCCTGAGAAAGCAGAGACTTGGAAGGTAAATTCACTAACAATAAACCAGCCACCTAGAGTGAACTCATTTGCAAACTATAACCCAGGGGACAGAGCTACTGTAAAGAGTAGGGACCAGTGAGTGGTGACCCTAGCCGGCCCGCACATGAGAAGGCCAAGAGTGCAGGAAGGGATCCAGTGCTGTGGCTGCGACCCAGGATTCCAATCCTTGGGTAGGTTATCAAGATAGTCTCCCCCAAGAAGGATATCATAAGCACCCAAATACCTAAACCAATGACCCAAGCAGGACTCTTCACAGGGGCAAGAGAGAAAAACCCTTTCACTAGCACCAGGTCCGATGTCAGAGCTAAACTCACAGCAGAGTGGAGACTAGGCTATTAGCTATCTTGTAAACCAGGACTCCTATAACTCAGACTGACTCGGGAACATCTACAGTCAGTATTCTATTCTCCTAACTTCCTCATCTCCAGCCAGATCTGTTTTCCTGAATCCCCATGCCCTTTCCCACCCAGGAATTTGAGGGAGGATCCCCCTGTAGACCTACTATCTCACCTACATCCTCAGATCGCAACTTGGCTGCCCCTCCCACTCTCTCCAGCTTCCCCTGACTGCTGATGTCTCAGACCACCTCTGCTGGGATCTGAAAGGCACCCTCCAACTCAAACACTAGTTCTATGGACAGTGCCCATGGGTGGGCTTATTTCAGGGTGTAATCAGGGGTGCCAGATTCTATTCATCGCTGATTTACAAACAGCCAGTATCAGTAGCCATTTCGTGTGTGTGTGTGTGTGTGTGTGTGTGTGTGTGCATGTGTGTGTGTGTGTGTGTTTTACTGGGGATTAAAACCAGGAGCATTCTATCTCTGAACTATACGCCCAGCCTTATTTTATTTTTTATTTTGAAACAGCGTTTTGCTAAGTTGCTGGCGGGAACCTGCAATCCTCCTGTCTCAGCCTCCCAAGTACTGGGATTACAGGCATATGCCACCAACCCCAGCATCAATAGCCATTTTAAAACATCCCAATCTCTCTTCTGCAGAGAGACCCTGTGAAGCATCAGCCTCACCCCTAAAACAAGCTCTCTAAAATGTGCTGTAAGAATTATATGAAGATCCTGAGCAATGGTTTTAGCCTGATTACTAGTGGTAAAATTTAGGAGCCTGGGAGGAAAGCAGGTGACAACATTCTGCAAGAATCATGTGTGTGTGTGTGTGTGTGTGTGTGTGTGTGTGTGTGTTAGTTACTGTTACTGGAGAATGAACCTAGGGGCATTCTACCTCTGAGCTATACTCTCAGCCCTATTTATTTATTTATTTATTCGTTTATTTATTTATTTATTTAAACAGGGTCTCACTAAGTTGCTGAGGCTGGCCTTGAACCTGTAATCCTCCTGTCTCAGCCTCCCAAGTACTGGGATTACAGGTGTGGCCACTATGCCCAGCTCCCTGTGTTTCCATTTAAAATCTAAATTCCATATTTTAACCTCAACTCCCCTAATATCCTTTTCAATCCTCTTAATCTGGCTCTGCCAACCCTATTATGAGTATACTGAGCCTCTCTTTCCCTATGTCTGACCCTGAACTGCTTAATGACTCTGAGAGCAGTACCTGTCTTGATGGAACTTTGCGCTGTTCCATGAGAGCCAGTGACCCTGCCACATCGTCCAGTCAGCATCTTCTCCAGATGCCTTACAAATGAATGCTTGGAGTTGTCAGTGTCTTGGAGAACCCTACCCTCTTTTTAGAGGGTCCCTACTTTTATTTTAGGGATGATCAATTGAGGCCTAAAGAGATGCTGAGATTACTGGCCCCTTCTCCTCTTCTTCCCCCTTAGCATCCTTAACCTGAAGACCATTGCTGAAACTATCACAAAGAAATTAGAAGCCAGTGGCCATGGATTCCTCAGGTTCCCAGGCTCTCCTGCTGGAACTACCTTCATCCATGACTGTCATCTTCCTGACGGAGAAGAGGTTTCCTTCTGTCCTGTGGCTTTCCCCCACATATTGAGGCCCCTTGTTCTATTAATTCTCCATTCAGTCTCTCTTCCCCACCCCCAGCCACCCAGTTTCTTCTTTTCACTGTCTATTTTTCCTCCTCAGCTTGTAAACAAAGTCACAAAAAATAGAAAAAGAAAAAATAAAAAGAAATGATCCCTGACTCCTATCTGTTTGTATTTAACTTCTCTATCTTTCATGCTTTTTTCCTTAACATCCAAATTTTTCTACAGACTACTCCAGACTGACAGAGTTCATGATCCCACCTCCCGTTCACTGTCCATCTGCTGCTCTCCATCCTCCTGTCTGACATTATCCCTGAAAATCCCATCTCAAAGGCCAGCCACGACCTTCTAATTGTCAAATTCTCTTAGAACTGATGGCTTTGGTCACTGTCCATTGCTCCCTCCTTGAAATGTTTCCCTTCTGGATTGCCAGGCAATCATGTTTCTTAAGTTCTGTTAGGCAAAACCCACCTCTTCAGCAACACATATTTTATCAATTAAAAATTACTTTTAAATCCTTATACAAACCAAGTAGAATTGTGATGCAGATACAGCTAGGAAATTTTGAAGCACTTGTTTCAGCTACTTTTGAAGTAGTGATTTTTCATTAAGTCCTTAAAATGTTAACTAGCCATCCCCAGGATATGGTTAATACTCATGCAGTTATACTATAGCATTTTAAGGAGGATTGGGCAATAAAGCAGAAAATTTTAAAGACTAGACAATAAAAGAGATGTTTATGCCTTTTAGGTAACAAAATGGCACATAATACTCTCAAAATTCTGTAGTCTTAGACCAAATATTTAAGATTTCATGAAGATCTGATTTTATGATTCCTTTAAAGAAATGCCATACAAGTAGCTGGCAATAAAAGGTACATATGGAACATTCATCTTAGGTTCTTTATATTAACTACTTTACTGACCATGAAAAAATAATAATTTTGAATTCTTTCTGGGAGCAATATTTGAAACTGGGACCTAAATGAGGTATTAGGGAGTATTCATCTGAGTTGAATACCAACATGGAAATTTGAATGAAGTACAAAGTAAAATAATAATAAATTATATATAAATTATACCTAACTAGCTTTTCTATTTTGTCAACATTTTTTATAGAAATTTCTCTCTGTCTGTCTGTCTCTCTCTCTCTCTCTCTCTCATTATAAAAACACAGAAAGTCTAGATAAGAGTTAGTGGTATATTTCAAGGTCATCTTTCTTTGCCACAGTTCAATTAACTGCAAAACTTCCAATGTTTCCCAGTGCTTATTCATTGAATACTGCCTTCAGAGATTTTGTAATAGCATGTGCAAGCTTGTGTCAGAGACTTGCTAGCTACTCACTAAACCTGTTTGTGTATCCTTCTCCCTGGCACACAGCTGTACTGGCATATCTCAGCCTCTCAGCCTCCATAGAGTCATGTAGCCCGTAAGACTGAATTTTAGAACTCTCCACGCTCTTCCTCTTTCTACCTGGAGGACACAGACAAGAGTGGGAACTTTGGAAGCCATGTTTAAAATGGAGACATGGTGTCCAAGCAGCCTGAGTCTCTGAGCTATCGCTTGGCAGACAGCTGGTCACATGACTTGAGAATAGGATATTAAGTGCCTCTGAGGCATAAGACACTGAGGAGACCCCAGGAGGGTCTATCAAGGGAGGGTTCCCAGAGAGGGAGACCCCTGAGGATACACCTGCAAGAGTCTTCCTGTCACTCAGGGGGAACAGAGCATTTAGACATTGAGCAGGTGCAAGACTGCTCCTGTGTGCCTGGGAAGGCCTCGTGGAGGGGATGGCATTTAAATGAGACCTAGAAAATGAAAAGGAGGCCATGGGGCAGAGGGCCAGGAGAGCATTCCTGGCCAAAGAGACAGATGTGCATAGGAAATCACCTCCCGGCAGAAGCTTCCAAACAAAACAAAGGCGAAGACTTCAGAAGCTCTTCATATTAACTGCTCTCAAGAGTCAAAGAGGTGATCTGGGCTTTCCTGGCCTGCTGATCTTACAAGAGTAGTGAACTTTAAGAGAAGACTGCATCAGGGGCTTCATTTTAAAGCCGGTATTGAACAGGAGTGCTCTGTGAAGGGATGGAAAGCAAACCACTCGTGAGACAAGGTGTACCTGTTATGTGTCCTTTCCCTTTTCTATCTATTTTGCTTCATTTCCTATTTGTTCACCTGAATGTCTATTTGGAAAAGTAAAGTAAATCTGTTTCTTTCTATTTATAAAAACAAACCGTCTTAGTTACTAGTCCCAATATGGAAGCCAGGGCATCAGATAGACTGTGTTTTTGTCCTCACCAGTGCAACGAAGCTGTGAGAAACAGGTGAGGACCACAGTGTCTTTAGGACTTTGTCACTGAGCATTTTCTGATGCCCATGACAGAGGGTTTTCTGCACAGAAAATAATAATTATATCTACTCAGGGTTTTCAGTCATTATGCAATTTCTTGAGGTGACAAATTTTTAAACCTTGCCTTTTCATAAGCACTAGATGCTACATAGAAATTTCAGTAGTCCTCTTATAGAACTAGTACATTTTTATTTTGAGATAATTTTGGCTTTGTTTTATTGTGGTAAAATGTACACAATGTAATATTTACCGTTTAATATTTTGAGTGTACAATTCAATGCCATTCAGCACATTCACAATATTATGCAACCATCACCACTACCCATTTCCAGAACATTTTCCTCATCCCGAACAGAACCCTTGTACCCATTAAACAATAACTCCTCATCATTCCAGCCCCCAACCTCTGGTGACTTCTATTCTACTTTCTATCTCTGTGAATATGCTTATTTTAGGAACTTCATGGAAGTGCAATCACACAGTATCTTTCATTTCATAACTGGCTCATTTCACTTACCACAATGTTTTCAAGGTTCATTCATATTGTAGCATATATTAGAATTTTACTCCTCTCTCTTTAGAAGGCTATATAATCTTCTGCTGAACTTTCATTCCTATATGATCTAATTAAATTCACTACTCAAATTATTTTCATCTATTTTAATTTACAACTTAAACCAGTTAAACATTTAACCTACTTTGTTTTTTGTGTGTTTTTTTTTTTTTTTTGCAGTAGCGGGGATTGAACCCAGAGGTGTTCTACCTCTGAGCTACACCCCCGGCCCTATTTTTTATCCTTTATTTTGAAACCGGGTCTCACGAAGTTGCAGAGGGCCTCACTAAGTAGTTGAGGCTGGCCGTGAACCCAGATCCTCCAGTCTCAGCCTCCCATGTACTGGGATTACAAGCATGCGCCACCACACCCGGCTCGACATTTAACCTACTTTGAATTCATTGTAATTATCACTCTTTTGATATCCTTCAAATATTCATCCTAATAAACAGACTATTGGTTTTTGAATTACTACAGCAACTCTAATAAAATAAACTTACGCATAAAACAAATCTTAAATGTTATTAAACATCATACAGATTTAATTAAAAATTCCATGTATTTCAACCTGAAATCACAAGTGAAAATTCAGTTACCCAATTTAATTTTGTATTAACTTTATAGGATGAATCTGTCAGATCTCACATATTCTGTCTGATTATGTTAAGAATTACAAAGATTTTACATACCAAGCAGATGCAGCTTATCCCAGTGATTGTAGTGTCCTAATCGGTGCTTTATAGAAGAGGATTAACACTATGAGGCTGGCTTACTCTTTTCTCTATATAGTCGACTTCCCAGGTTAGAAATATACTTCAATTAATAAGAGCATCTTAAACAACTTGAAGTTGCTACATATTCAGAGATTTTCAGCTGGGAAGAGGACATAAATTTCAGGGGGATTCTATCTTTCCTCTTAAACTTAGACTTAAAGACTTTCTTTAACAAAAAAAAAAAGAGTTCTTAGAACAAGTGGGAATCTCATCCCATACCTTCCAAATGTGATTAATATAGCAGCAGCTCATAAAAACAGGACTCAGATGCTGTCAGATTTGCATAGACAGAAGACTTCACTCCTATTAAGAGTCTCTTTTTGGTTGATTTTATATTTTTTAGCTCTTTAAAACATGTTAATGGCTTCCTATCTAGTTTGACACTCTATTGACATGCCATCGCGTCTGTCATCACTATTGCCCGATGGAATTCTGTTTTCTTTCCACAGTCTCGGTAGATTGCCAACTCCTGTAGACATTTAGATGTTTGTTAAAGCCCCATTTCTCTCATATCTTTCCTTGTTCTGAAGTCACCGACCTATCCAGATGTGGAAGTATTTACAGCCCAGATCCAACATAGCATTATTTCATTTTAGATATCCAAACAAGTTTAGATGGCTAATCTTTCATTAATTTATTGATTTATTCACTCATAAAATAGTTTAGAGACTTCTGTGTGTTCTACTATTAGGTTACAGAGATGAATAAAGCTTGGTCTCTATCCCAAGAGATCTTACATTTCTAATAAGTGATCCAGGTATATACATAATTGCAGTAGAGTGAACAGTGCAGATAATGGTGTATGTAAAATGAATCAAATGCACAGAAACATAGGCAGAGACTGTGTCTCAGCAAATCCAGCGTGTGTTCAAAGCATATGAACATGTCATATATGAAGAATACCACATCACCAGGAAAGGAACAAGGAAACACATTTTAAATACCAGAAATACATATATTAGCCTAAAGCTTAAAAAAAGCATAGAATATTTAGGAAAAATGCCTACAGAAAATCTGGACCTTTTGGGAAGTTTTGAACAGTTGGGTATGTTCAGTTTACTAAGTGAATGGCTAGTCAGCACCGAGGGACCTTGGATTATGTTTTACACCAAGGATTTCCAACCTTTTTCATGCTTGGCACTCAGAGAATGCCAACATTTATAGGCACTTGGAGGTATATACTCTTTTCCAAACAAGAAACAACTAGCCCAGAGCTAGCTATCCCAAGCTTCACTCAGCTCACAGGTGTGAATACACACACACACACACACACACACACACACACACACACACACAAGCTCCAGGGAATGAGGGCATCGCTGTCTTGCCGCATCCGTACCCACACAGGTCGCCATTTGAGATGCTCTGCTAGCTGACGCAGAGCCAGTGAAGGGACTTCATCTAGAGAATGGTGTAATCAGATTCAATTTTCTTTGAACAGTAATTCATAGAAAGAGAAAAGAACTTACAAAAGAGACCTCAGGGAGGAAATGGCCTTTTAGAGACAGATTGTCTTAGGAAAGGGAGAACCAAAAGTACTAATAGGGGCTATAGAAAAAGAAAATAATATTTCAGAGGGGAAATGTCCAAAATTGTAGTAGCAGACAGTAAAAAGGAGTTATAGAGAGATGTCAAAGCCAACAAGTATTTGTCACTTGATTTATAGAGCAAAGTAAAACACTGGATAGAATGATAAAAATGTATTGGGGGGAAAGCTGGATAACTATCAAAAGTATGATGCATGGGAAAAGAATGTATCTAGAGCTGTTTAGACAAATTCTTAGAAATGTTTTTAGCCTCGTACCTTTTTGAACATGGTTTTCCCTTTAAGCTATTCTATTGTGCTTCATTGACCCCAAAGAGATTCTGGAAATTAATTATCCCATTATTTAAATATTGCATACACTCAGCAAATCTTTAAATTGGAAGCACCAGTTATATGGGAAACATCAGATTTTAGAGATCTGGACTCACAAGAGGAGCAAAAGCCAGAAGTACAACCAAATAAAAATGTAAGATAGCATCAAAAATAGGAAACCAAGGTGCATTCATAATATTTTTATCTTATTTTGTTCACAATAAAATGTTTCTCCAAACGAGCCCAGCCACACTGACAGAAAGACCTTGAGTCACCAGTGAATCTGAACAGACAGAAATTGAAAAATTGCAAAAACTTTGAAGGACCTTCAGGAAAAACAAACTGTAGTTGATAGCTGTAACTAGCCATTCCATCCATTACTGAGCTACTGAGGAAGATTAACTGGAGGGTTAAGGGCATATCCAGTAGAGTGAAAGAAAGTGCAATTTGTGTAGCTTTCAAAGAGCTAAGAAACTTTTAAAAGAATAGAAAATATATTATTAAAGATTAAGAAAATGAAGAAAAAAACCTTGCTACTTTTGCCAAATATGAGAAAACCAACACTAAAAAGTCAGTGTTGAGCTACAGAGGGGGGCAGGGATGGTGGGAACAGGTATGCTGTAGGTACCTTTGTAAAGATGGAACACCTCTTGCAGCAGAGCACCACAAACAAAGTGCAGTGCTGGTACACCTTGTTATCAAAGTGCTCCTACTGGGACAGAGCAACCAGTTCCCCCAATGCAAGCATCAAAGACAACACACAAAAGCCAGCAAGGGCCACGGGATCCTGTGAGAACAACCAGAAGAAGCATATCACTGCATCTAAAAGAAGAACATATAAACATGAGGGAAAAGTCATTTTGTGTACTTTGCACAAAGAGGATATGTTATCTGCAAAGAACACCAGGGAGTGAGTTACAATACTAAGAAAAGAGGGAGCGCTCCCCTCAGAATAAACTCAATGCCAGTCAGAAGCTAAAGGGAAGGCCCGGAGGGGATCATGTGGGCATCTGGAGAGGATCATGTGCCTCCTACCCCTATGTTACAGGGTGGGAGATCTTAAAAATTATTTTGCACAACCTCAAATTTTACTTATCTGCTTGGAAAGCATTCAAACAGAAAGCACAAATGGGGAATGCAGGAGGTTTATGTAGAGAAATAAAGGCACCATATGAGAAATGCCATGAAGAGAGAGGAAAGGGTCACACTCTAGGGAAAGCGTCTGGAAGGGGCTGTTCCCGGGAATGGAAAGACGGCCTCGGCAATGGGGTTACAACCCAGAGATGGGCTCTGGGGCAGTGCATTTCCAGCTATGGAGAGTGGTGTGGAGTGTTCCACATGTTGGGTTTTATAGTTCCTTTGGACACTTTTTTTATACATATTACATCTGGGGTGATTGACCCCCCCCTTTGCACGTCGCACTTTAGTGACCCTGTGTTGTTTCTCTGCCCCCCTTCCCACGGAGGAGGGTAGCTAAGTGAGCAAGGCTCTGCAGGTAAACTTCCAGTCATTTGCAGCTGACCCCATCTTTGCCCCCTACCCACAGAGAAGGGGGTCAGAGTGAATCTTTGCAGGTCTAGTCAGTCCCAGTTGCCCCACCTGCTAATATCTAGCTAGCTACCTAACACCTTCACCCCCAACTTCTCAACAGCAGCCTGGGGAGAGGGCGCATAGCCCTCCACGTGACACAATGCTGCAAATTCTACCTCTGCTGTTTTCTTTTTCTTTTGTTTCTTTTTTCCCCCTTGTCTTCATATGAGGAAGCTTACCTCTCCAGAATAAAAAAAAACGTTCAAAGAAAGTAAAAGCTCTTTTCTGATCCAGTCCTCATTCAAGAGTGTATCATTCAGTTTCCATGTATTTATGAAATTTCTTTTGGTCTTCCTGTTGTTAATTTCTACTTTCATTCCATTGTGATCTGAAAAGATGCAGGGAATTATATTACATCTTTTGAATTTGGTGGTACTTGCTTTGTGGCCCGGGATGTGGTCTATTTTGGAGAAGGTTCCGTGGGCAGCTGAGAAGAATGGGTATTCAGCTGTTGCTGGTTGAAATATTCTGTGTATATCTATTAGGTCCATTTGGCTTATAGTGTTCTTTGGGTCTGAAGAGTCTTTACTCACCTTTTGCCTGGAAGATTGATCTAGTGGTGTGAGTGATATGTTGAAGTCTCCCAATATTATTGTATTTGGGTCTATTTGAGACTTGATGTCCCAAAGACTTTGTTTTACAAATGTGGGTGTGCCCACATTTGGGGCATAAATATTTACTATCATTATATCTTCTTGTTGTATTGTTCCTTTTATTAATAAAAAGTAACCCACTTTGTCTCTTCTGATGCATTTTAGCTTAAAGTCTGTTTTGTAGGATATGAGGGTTGCTACCCCTGCTTGCTTTCAGTCTCCATTTGCATGGTATATCTTTTTCTATTCTCTCACCTTTAGTATATGGATTTCCTTGGTTGTAAGGTGATTTTCTTCCAAGCAGCATATCATTGGATTATATTTTTTTAATCCACATTACCAGTCTATGCCTTTTAATTGGGGAATTAAGAACTTTGACATTCAATGTGATTATTGAAATATGATTTATGTTTCCTGTCATTTTGAGATCTATCTTCTGTTTGATATAGTGTTGTTTCTCCTTGCTTAGTTGCCCACCTGGTGAAGTTCACCCCTTCTCTGGTTCTGGAATTTTCTTCTTTGTGTTTTATTTCTTTTAGTATTTTCTCTAGTGCTGGCTTGGTAGTTATGAATTCTTAAAGATTCTGTTTGTCTTGGAACATTTTTATTTCTCCATCAATTTTGAATGATACCTTTGCTAGATATATCAGTTTTGGTTGGAAGTTGTTTTCTTCCAGTGTCCTGAGTACTTCATACCAGTCCTTCCTGGCATTCATGACTTGGGTTGAGAAGTCTGGAGTGATTTTTATTGTTTTGCCCCTGTATGTCACCCATTCTTTTGTTCTCGCTGCTTTTAAGAGTCTGTCCTTGGCCTCTATGTTAGTCATTTTGATTATTATGTGGTGTGGGGAGGTCCTTCTTTGTTCTTGTCATAACAGTGTTTTGTATGTCTCCTGTGCATGAATGTCCAAGTCTTTTCCTATGTTTGGAAAATTCTCTGAAATCATTTCTCTGAAGAGGTTTCTATCTCTGTTCCATTTCTCTCATAAGTTTCTCACCTAATATGCTAATTCTGTGAATTTTTTTCTATCATATCTTTCTGCACCAATTATAGATAGAAATTTTACTCTCAGTGTTCTCTTTTCATGAATAAAAGTTCTCAATTTGTATGGTCCAAACAATAATCTTAAAAAGGACATTTTTTGTAAGTGCTTTCTGCATGCCATTTAAGAAGTTTTACCTAAACCAAGCCCATGAAGCCGTTCTTCTATATTATACTTTACTTATTCATTTGGCATCTCATGTTTTGATCTATTCACTTTTACATATCATGTGAGGTAGGATCAACATTCTTCTTTTATTCCATATATGTATCCAGTTGATCCAAAACCATTTATTTAAAAATGAGCCTTTCCCCTAAGATAACACCTTCACCATGAATCAAGTAGATCTATTTTTGGAATTCTGATGTGTTTCATTGACCTATTGTCTCTTCTTGTGCAAAGAGCATGCTCTCTTAATTACTATAATTTATTTGGAATTAATTCATGATATCTGGTAAAATAAGCTCTTCAACTTTGTTGATCTTCAAGATTGTCTTAACTAATCTTAAGTCTGCCTTTATACAATAGTTAATAATAAGCATTTCAATTAAACTGCTGAGTTTTTTGTTGGGATTGCTTTGAATCCATAGATTAATTGATTCACAGATCAAGTGGTATCTTCACAATATTGAGTAACACGAATGTTTTATATTCTTTTACTTGTTTAAGACATTTTTAATTTCTCTCAATAACATTTTGCTTTATTCCGTGGGGAGGACTTGCAAATCTTTTTAGATTTATTTCCATGAATGAAGATTTAATTATTCCCAGTGACCAGGAAATATTTAAGTATTAAAGTTTTTCTTTGGATGGAATGATAATTGCAATTATTGAATATCAACATGTGTGAGTACCTGTAAATTACTACAAACCTTGATGAATAAGTCCCAAACATAAAATGAGATGAAATATTTATTGGGAAGGCATTTCTCAATGAAATGGATAGAATAATTTTGTTTCAATCAGTTCATGTGTTCATAGATGGATATTAGTTATTGATAGAACAAAATAAGCTACTTCAGTGTTTGGTGCTAGTGTTATTTATAGAAACCTGTTCACAGAAAAACTATGATGATGCGAAGAAATTTGTTACAACAATCACTTGATTTTTTAAATTCCTTGCTTCCTGTCTCAGTCATCATTCTCACTGCTCTAATCCAAAACAACTGACCACACAACTTAGAGAAAGGAAGATTTATTTGCTCACAGTTTTGGAGATTTCAGAGGCTCAGTTTATGTCAGGCCATGGTGGAGCTCAGGGGATGGTGGCAGAGAGCAGAGAGATGGAGAAAGCAAGGGCTCTGCTCTCATATCACAGAGGCCAGAATCCCGAGAAAGCAAACAGGGACTTTAAATATATAAGCACAGTCCCCACAATAACACCCCCAAGGACCCACCTCCTCCAGCCACATTCCACCTGTCTAGGTTACCACCCAGTAAATCCATTATAATGGACTTATCTACTGGTAATATTACAACCAGCATGACTTAATGACATCAACTCTGAACATTAATACATGAACTCTTCGGGGGACATTCTATATCTAACTATAACACTCCCCCAAACATTTTTGAGACTATGCCTTGTACCAGGCACTGTTCTAGATGCTGGGGACATAGCAGTAAACAAAACATATAAGATCAGATGGAATTACTGCTTAACAAAGCTTAAATTGTAAAAAGAGAGTCTGACAACAAATGAGATTTTTGTAAGTAATATGGTAAATAGTGATGAGTACAAAGAGAAGAAATAAAACAGGGAAAGAGATAGGATATGTACAAAGTAGTGACATTTAGATAAAGTGCCTGAGGAATATGCAGAAAAATACAGTCATCCCTCCATATTCACAGGGGATTGGTTCTAGGACTCCCACAAATACCAAAACCCACAGATGCACAAAATGGCATCGTATTTCATGTAAACTATGCACATCCTCCCATATACTTTAAATCATTTCTAAATTACTTATAACAACAAATACAATGTAAATACTATATAAATATTTGTTATACTGTATTATTTAAAGAATAATGACAAGAGAAAAAAGTCTGTACATGTTCCATACAGGTACAATTTTTTGAAAAATATTTTCTGTCTGCAGTTTATTGAATTCACAGTACAGAACTTATGGATGTGAAGAGCTGACTTTAGATGGGTATATATCATCAAAAATTATTTTAATGTACTACTAGCTGATGAATCAGGTTCTTCAATTTTTTTGTGTGGTACTAGTGATTGAACCCAGGGGTATTCTACCTTTGAGTTACATCCCCAGCCCTATTTTATATTTATTTTTATTTTGAAACAGGGTCTTACTGAGCTGATGAGAGTCTCATTACTTGCTGGTGCTTCCCCAAAGTGGTGATCCTCCTGTCTCTGCCTCCCAAGTACTGGGATCACAGGCATGCACCTCCACGCCCAGCTTCTTTAATTTTTGAAAGTAAATAATAAAAACCGCCTACCTTGTCATTTGTAGCTATTACTTTCTCATAATCATCATAGAAAATCAAAACTGCTATTTTGGTTTTTACCCCAAAGGCCTTTACCCCAGGTAAAAATTTTACACCAAGGTAAGATTTCAGATTGCTGAAATAAATGCCTGTCACTGCAGAATGGAATGAAGACAATTGTGGAAGGAGATCAGAGACTCAAGAACCATAATGGCCATTTAGTACTTTTCCAAGGAACATGCATCTTGGAATTAAGGCTCTTAAAAATGACTACTGCTGCCGGGCGTGGTGGCACATGCTTGTAATCCCAGTACTTTGGGAGGCAGAGACCGGAGGATCCGGGTTCACGGCCAGCCTCAGCTCTCTCTCTCTCTCTCTCTCTCTCTCTCTCTCTACTTAGTGAGGCCCTCCGCAACTTCGTGAGACCTGGTTTCAAAATAAAGTATAAAAAATAGGGCCGGGGGTGTAGCGCGGAG